>NIJG01000093.1:0-26894 GCA_002201625.1 Euglossa dilemma | reverse complement strand
CAATATAATATAATAATAATAGGTAATAGGTGATAGGTGATAGTATAATAACAATATCTATAATAGGATGTAATAGCAAATAATAGTAATAGATATGACAGAGTAGTACAATGTAGTAATAGTAAAATATAAAATATTAGTAAAATGTTATTGATATTTCAAATACTAATTACTAATAATAATATTTAGGATATTTGTGTTATTTCGTCGTTTTATCATTAATTTCATCGGTTCAGAGGTATCTGAACGATACTGAACATGCCGATACTTAATAAATTATTCATTATTTATTATTAGTTGATAATTAGCGATGCGAATGTACGATATGTATTTTTCTTTTGCAGAAAATGTCCGTTATGCGACAGTTCGGTTTTTCCTTACTGCGGGGAGAAATTATTGCACGACGCTTGCTGCTGTACAGATCCCTATATTCACGATTTACCTTATCAATGTAAATTAGCGGATTGCCGGTTCTTACACGCGAACAACTGCAGAGAACATCGGCTAATCGCAACCTGTTGTTGCAGCGATGATTACCGGTCTTTATTGAAAAGTTTCGCAAATGCGTAATACGTTATCTCGCAAACGAATTTTGCACGCTTAACTTATATTTAGTTCAGTAAATGTATTACAATATGCATATAACATATAAGAAATGAAAAGAAAAGTTGCCTAATCGTCTAGTTAGCGAACTGAATATTTCAGATTTAACAATTTATTAACGCAAAAATCGTCAACTATTTTATGACACACAGTTAAATTTGCATTAAAAATGCATTATAATATTTTCACATAAACAGGAACTAAAAGGAATTAAATCATCCGTATTAACTCGGATTTTTCGCTTTAGAAAAGGATAATTTAGAAATGAGCAAATTACAGGTTAAATATAGACTTTCTGATGTAGTATTTAGCGTTTTTATCGTAACCCGAACAGCATTGACAATTTGACAAAACCTACCGTTAATTTGATTCAAATCAAAAGACTTGCAAATCAAACGCCAATTGTCGGTAATAATATTAATATTATTCGTTAATACGTATTTCTTATCTCTATATAACATACAGGAGTATATCTATGATGAGATTCCGATGACAATGGAGGCACTACGTGCGAATAGAGGACGAAACTGTTTCGAGAGAAGGTGATTTGAAAATTGTCGTATATTAAAGTACACACGAAACGAGGGATATAATTAACGTATGCGCTAATGACAATCTTTAACGATACCACTTTCTGCAGTTAGAAAATGGGTCAGTGAATCTGTAACAGATACGCCATATAATTATCTACGGCAATTAGTCTTGACACGTGCCTGATAAACCTACTCCCAAACTAAACGCGCTAATGAGATATTATTTCCTTTCTAGAAAAGTGCACTTACGAAATTAATTCGATTCTAAAATAAATCGAAATGAAGAAAGTATGGGCGCTTATTAAACATGTACATATTTCATATTAAGAAATGCGATACACTCGGTGTAATCAAATTATTACCGAATTGAATATTCTATCGGACTGCATAAGAAAAAAGAAAACTGGTCAATTGTATATGTAATACGCGATAATATTGAACGAGGTTTGAGGTCATTTATTTCTTTTTTCCGTCAATAATAAATAAAATTATATTTATTACCGATTTTCCCTTGAAGTTTGCACGCTCCCATTAAACGATGGTTTATCGTGTTTCGAAACTGAAGATTCAAACGAAACAACAGTTCTAATCTTTAAATGGTACATTTAAAAGAATGAAATATCGAAGAAGCTCAATGTAGATCGTCGATTACAAAGTTATAACTGGGAAAAAACTTGCTCCCATAGTCCCTTTGCGATCGTAAAAATATTTTCGTATCGAAGCAACGATCAACTGAAAATAAAAAATACGCAATTGCTTTGATTTTTTGATTAATTAAACAAGACGAAGACTGTGAAATACAGAATTATTATTATTATTATTATTATTATTATTAACATCTTATTCGATTATTCGAGATTATTCTATCAGACGAGGAAATATTACGCTAGCTAATACGAGGCCCACTGTCGGGACTAGCATTTCTGCAAGTTTTCTTATCCACGCCCAAGTAATAGTATATTTGGTTCTTTCCTCCTTGCGCGCTCTTCTTTCGTTACAAAATTCTCGTTAAGGAAGTGATCCTGGTTGTTGGGAAGAAAAAAAAAGAAAAAAAGGAAGAAAAAGAAGGAGGCGAGGTAGATGCACCGACCCTCGGAATCAGGGGTAGGTGTTAGTGGACGGTGGAGGTGAAAGTGAAGGTCGTACACGTGTCGAGGGGACCGAATGGGTGGTCCTCGGGAACGCACGTGCACCCCCACTTCGGTGGCAGCAAACAGCCAGGCTGCAGGTACCTCGCGAGCAGAATCTTTCTTCCCTCTAGCCAGATATCCTTTCGTAAACTAATCGATCCAAAGTCAAGCACGCGGTTAGCATCGACTCACGGAAATGCGTTTCGTTCTTAATCTTTATCGTTTTTCATTTTCTCCATTCGCTAATGGACAAGGCCTCTCCTCTTGTACACGTGCTCTCTTCCCACTGTACCTACCTTCCAGTCAATCAGCTTCTTAACGTTTCCTACCGTCTCTTTTACGTAACTCCTCGTTTAACTCCTCTAACAATAAGAAAAGAAACGCAGGATTATTTACATTTTCGCGTACATTTTTGCGTTTTCCATTATGGAAAATGGAAATAATAGAAATCTGTCTAACAGAATTGCAACGAAAGTTAAATATGCCATAGTTTGAAAATTCTGAATTATTTTTTTACTCGATCAGGGGGTAGAGCGATGGAGGTATTTCATTTCGAAACGATAAATATTATAATGTTACTACGATAAATTATTACGTCGATAAGAATACCGTAGAATAATAATAATATAAGAATACCGACGCATGTAAGACTCTTTATTTTCCTTTTTATATTACATCATAGAGATAAACGAAATAGCAACGATGGTAGTAGCAAATAGGATTTCTTCTGGTACGGATTAAGTAATAAAATAAATAGTCGAGGGAGAATTAATACGAAATTAATACGAACGTCACTGAAACAGATTACGAAATATCAGTCACCCGTAGAGACGATAGAGAATTTTGAAAGCTGGTCGAAACTGATGTAATTAAGCAAAATTGGCTGTTCGATGAGATAAATCTATCGTTCGTTGAATACGAGTTTTCGGATTAGTTTAACAAATCGCTTCGCCATTTCCGTGGCTTTGTACCTATATAAATAGCTTGCACGGGAAGCTAGTGAACGATTTAACGATTTGAATGACTGGTTTTGAAAGTCACGTATTCTGCGTTCGAACAATATTTCACCTTGCTGACTTAGCCGGCACGTGGCTCTTCAGAATGTAAACATACGTGTATATCAGACACTCGCTGCCAGAGTATATCAGAGAAATAACGTCTTTTCAATCGGCTTATCGTACAAAAATCTCGCATAAGAAATGTTTATCGTCAACTCGACAGCTAATGGCATAGGTGAACGTTGCTATTTATCTAATGAAAGCATGTGGACACCTCAGAAATATTCGATTACTCTTCTCATTAGACAAATAGTTTAAAAACTTTTCGAGTTTCTATCAGAGTACGGCAATATGCGTTATACGTAAACTAAATTATTCTCAATAACTAATATTTTAATACCGTTAATATTAGGAATATGTTAGTTAAATAATAATATAATATAACAATAATAATAAATAAAGTATACTTAACTATAATTAATAAATAATAGCGTTATTGTTATTAGTAAATGCTAACGTATTATAATTGAAATAAATTTAAAGAATTTGCATTTTTCTTGTTAGTTCATTCGACATTTCATTCAACATTATAGTCAGTCCCGTTTCTCTTGTTTCTCGAGATATCAACGAATATCGAGACAATTTGCACACCGTAACTTTTCTTTATATCGGATACCACAGAAATTTGCCTGACTCGTGATATTCGCAACATTCGGAAAAGAAAAGAATCATATTTTGCATAGTAATGAAAGTGGTTTGGACACGTGTAAATCCCGTGTTTTACATAAACGCTAACTAATCGTGTCATCTTTAATAATAGATAATTATGAAAGCACATAATTATATATTATATTATACGTGTATATAATTATATTAAGAAAATAAGAAATAAATCTTTGTATAAATTATTCATTTGCTGTTGGTAAAAAATAGCAAATTTTTTAATGAAGATGTATATCAGGAATAAGTATAGATATTTACTTTTTCGGTAGAATAAAGAGTAATCCAAGTGGCAGAGTTGCTCGAGTGACGATAGTAGACGTTACGCCATTATCGATATAGCAGGCATTAGGGGGACATAGAAACGATAACTTATCAATTTCATCGAGAAAGCAAATTCAAAGATGAACCATTTAAGGTCACAAAGATAATCTTTTTCTTTCTCGTAATGTATATCGTATCGTTATCGATTTACAAGTATTAATATTTCAATTTTCTTTACTCTTTTAACCCCAGCGTACTAATCTGTAGTTAACTACCTCGCATAAAAACAAATAATTCGAAAGGAATTTGTTATATTAATCTATCTATTATAGAAGGCAAAGGGATGCAATTGAAATAATAATCGATAGAAAAATAGTAATTGGATTGTTTGTAATTTTTGGTAATCGGTTTAGACAGATATTTCTTACTAGCTGTTACCGAGTGTCTAAAAAATTTCCTAAAGATCGGAAGGATGACTCATCGGACGTTTATACGTATCGTGAGTACGATCTACCCTAGCAGAATATTCTAGAAGGGCTCATACTAGGGGAGGGGGACTCTACCTGACGAATTAGGAAGGATCGTGAGGATCTCCTATGTTCTTAGCGGACATCTAAAGACCTCAAGGACGCTGGAGGGTTACACGTGCCGACCATTTCAGGGCGACAACCCTCGACGCCTGAGACTCCAAACAAATTCCAATCCGTCCCTCCTTCGCCTCTTTCTAGATAAATCCATAAACCTGCCTTTCTCTCTTCCTCCCTTTTCCCTATTCCACCCGCCTGTATAATAGTTTTCCTATGTTTATCTTAAATTAAATCAGCATTGCCAGGTACAAACGATCCTTGAAAATTGTCCACAGGTGGTTAAACGACAAATCCAGCTTTGTTCCCGTTCACCAGAATAGAATGATAATGTCGCTGAAAATAACAATTATTCGCTATTAGCTAGAATGTTAATTGTAAAAAGGCTACATCGTTGATATATAAAATAAGCAGACTGTCGAAAGGATAGCAAAAGGCGAATTTGGAAATTGAAAAGGCATATTACAGCATCAGTTTACAGCATCAAGATCGAATTGGAATTTTGGATTTATAGAAAAAGAATGAATTATTCTGCCGAATCAGAGGCGAGTCGTTGAACGGAAAAATAAATCGATCCGGTCGAACTTTGCTCCACGTGTATTCTTAACAAAACCGTTATCTACGATACGTTTTCGGTAACTTTCTAAAGTGATTTCTAATCTGATCGAAAATACTTTCTCCTTCGTTCGATAATTCTTTATCTGCCGGTAATGATTAGCCGTAATTTATTAGGCGTAAAAACGGCGAATAAAATTCATCCTGTGATTGGAATAGCGTTGGAAACCGTGCACGGTGATATTTTCTAAAAATATTTCGCCGATAAGAAAGTTAGATAAAAGCAAGATGACATAATTTCGGCATGCATCATCGATATTCCTCTGGTACGAGAAGAAACCCGTGGACGGCTCGCGTAGCAGACCAGTCTGGTGTAACCGAAACGAATCGGGTCTTCGTCCTTGTAAGTTCAGACACGTGAACGGATGATTGTAGGACCCACATTCAGTTCGTACGGCATCTTAATGAATGCAACCGTTCTTGGAATTCGTACGGCTCGAAGAAGGCAGCTGAAAATAAACCCCATTAATTGAAACCTTCTGTTACGCTATATATGCCAATTTACTTACGCAAACAGGCAGAACGGCATCTTAAAAATTCACCAGTTTATGGAAATGGATTATGACGTTCAGCTTCAAGCAGTATACTTTTCAACCTCGGTATTTTACATCGTCTTACATTGCCGCGATACCTGAATCTTTTCACAATATCCAGAACACGCATACCGAGACTCGACTGTATTATAATACTTGTAAAACAACGGTAAATAACATACAATCGGATATAATGGTAATAATATATTAATATCTTAATTAGTACCGCAACGGCCTACAAATATAGTCTTTCAGCTTTTTCTTAAAGTATTAATGTTATCATACGCGTGTTATTGGAATATCGATTCGTATATTAAATTCTCTCGAGGATTAGCGAGCTATTTTGCACGAATAGCGTAGATATTTTAGAAAACAAGCGTATTGCATAATATTTTTTACTTTGTGAAATTGTAGACTTCAAAGATAACACGAATCAAAGTATAATTACAAAATAATCATATGTATTTTAACTTTAACGTAAAAGCTATCCAATTGTAACACGTGAAATTTAATAAATGCGCATAAAGGTATAGTTGCACGCGATAATATAATTAGTACTGGTAGTTGAAGCGTAACGGGATCCATATCGTACCTTAACAAAATTAAAAATTACAACTTTCTGCAAATGACATTCCACAGATAAAAATATAAAATAAAAATCATAAATACCAAGAGACTATTAAATTTAAAGACTCGTTCAAATTGATCGCTTTCTTGAATTCGAGTCGTTTAATTATACGAATCGTTGACGATCTGAACGATGCGAAGTACATTTACCACGAACCTAAGGAAAGCTGCTGTACGCGCGTGCCACACGAGAAAAGCGAATATAATCGAAAAAATAGAAAACATAATAAATGGTGCGAGAAAAGGATTCGTCATATATTCTTAGAAATATATAAAAAATACGATAATAACGGAGAAGGAAGGAGGTTTTACATTTGTAGCCGGATATTCGTGGTAAAGAGAAAGAGAAAGAAATAGAATGAAAAGGCAGGTGGTAGTCGTGAAACGTAGTTGGTTTGTGAGATGTCAGATGGAATGACTCGATGCGAACGCAGAAGTGTAGGAGGTTTAGAATATAATGTGTCGCACCGGGAATAAGCAAATTTTCCGATGATACCATTCCCCCTTTGAGATTCCTTGCCGGTTCTAGAGAATCGGAGTTTTCCTGATCCTTGCTGGATCGCGTTACACGTGGAAATGCGATGTATTACGTAATGGAAGGTCATTTGCTAGCTGCAAGTCATTTGCTAACTGGCGGAAGATGAGGGAGTTGAGGTGAGGCACGTGGAACGCGGTCTTGTATGCGCGTACACATGCCAGTAACCTGCCAATCACCGCCATCAACCATTCTCCCTCTCTCGCCGACCTGTCTCTCTTTCTCCTCCGGCAGCTCCTACGATTCTATCTAATCGACCGCGTTGCTTCTTCTTTTGCTTTACATCGAAAATTTCAACGTGTTTTTCCCTCGGTTACCGATAATGCCGAACGTTCGAAACGATTTCGCTATCTTCAACTTAATGTTCGAAATTCATCCACGAACGGAGAAAGATTTAACACGGATCGTAACCTAAACTCCTTGTTTATCGTATAACGAAACATTGTTGTCGGTTTGATTACATTCCTCGATAAGCCACTCCTCGATCATAATCTTGATAATTTTCTGTTATTAGTATTCGGTTTAATGAATTAATCCTGGTAAATAGAATGTGCGCGTGCGTGCTCGTAGTTAGGAGATGGGTTTCAGTTATTCGGTTTTCCAATTTGTCCATTTTTTTTTTTTCAAATTTTGCACATACTAATCCGCTGAAAGATATCCGCCTAGCACGTGTTTCTGTTACTATGGTAAGTTCGTCGAACCGGTGAGTATTCTATTCGTTGTTATACATAGCGTGTTTTCTTTCGATTCAATTTTATTCTTTTACTTTATACAAAGTAGTTAAAGTTTCTTGTTTTCCATTCGAAATAAAGTTGATAAACCGAAACGAAATAAACCATTAATTCTTCAGCGAGTTTTATCCCTTTATCCGATTTCTGTGATCGCGTGTAATATTTAATAGAAGAGAGGTAAAAGGAAAGGAAGATGGATAGAATAAACTACACGGTGCATGCGAGTACAATGCGCATTGACATCTAGCAAAAGGATCGATTCGTTCAAATGCTAATAGAAGTTTCAACGTTTGTCGCTGCATTTCTATGAACTGCAATCGTCTACCTTTTATCTGTCTATTATAAGTCTATTGCCTATTTACGTTTAACATGGTTGTCTAACGGTGATTTCGTTTCACCATTAACAATCCGAGACATTAATATTTCATTTCTCCCAAGAAACTTCCTAATTTCTGAGAAACGTTGGGAAACGCGAATTCATACAGCGTTGCAAAGATGCTGTGATCGATTTTATTATAGGAAAAGAAAAATCCCATTAAAATATAATACCGATACTTGACCAATACTTGAGAATAAGGTGAATTAGAAAAAATTGCAACCGTTAACCGTATCCACCGATGGGGGAAAGCAAAAACTTAATGGCGTTCCCCGGTTAATTGTCCTTGGCCTTCTGCGTTCCCGTTTCGACAGCTACTAAAAAGACACAATCGAATTAAACGAACATGTGGAAATTTCCTTAAATAACTAATGATATTATAATCATAGCCTTTTATACCGACGATGGCGTGATATTTATATTTCGATCAAAAATTGAATTTTTTCAATAAATCGACAACGGATTTCCAAGCATTTCTTCGTCATCGAGAAATACAGCGTGGAAATATAAGCGACAAAAAGCTAGAATGTACGAGTACCATCCACGTATACACCTGTGCAAGATACATTGACTATCAAATTATATAATCGATTATTATCGATCCTGATAGCTTACCGATCATTGAAACAGTAGTTTCTAACGAGTATCGAACAGCGACAATAGCTGACCGCTTGGTCGAAATTGCCTCGGAAGAAATACTCGGTGTCGATCCGCTTCTGCGTTCACTTGTACTTTTTCCCTCGTCTTCTCGTACGCCGTTTTTCAATTTTTTGTCACGTCTGTTTGCAAAGAATTTGTTTTCGTTCTTTATCTCGACTTATCCTTCGTTCGATTGTTGAAATTTCTCGTATCACCCCTCGGCGGACCACGTTCTTCTCCTCTTTCGAAAGATACGTGACAGTGTGTCGGTAACTGGACGTAATTGTTTTGACATGTGCTTAATCGAGTCAGGCCTGATACTCTGGATGAATGAATATTGCGCGTACAAGCACGCGATTTCGAAAGGAAACCACAGGGAGTCGAAATCCGCGACATTGGAATCGATAGAAACACGTTGTGAACGCATTAAGCAAGCGTTTTCGTATTATTCCACAATATTTGGCATCTACCGGTAACGAAGTAAAACGACCGACCTTCTGGATAATCAGTGTTTGCTTGGTATACAATTACTCGACGTGTCTTCGATACCGTGCCAGAATACGCGATTGGCAAGGAGTTATAATAATAGTAATAAGAAAAGTGGCAACGGTGAGTGTTAGTTGGTTCACTGGAGACAAACTGGAATGGTCAAATATGCGGCATATATTCTTCCGAGATTATTACATTTTACATTTTACATTGCACGTTTTGACAGTGGCGTTACGTTTCGATACGGCTGTTTCGTTGCGCGAACGACAAAGATCGTTGGTTCCTTTTTTCTCTTCGATCAGAGGCCAATCGATGCGCGACTGGTTTTCGCCAACGACAGAGCAACTTTTTCAACTAGAGGCCGAAAACGCGTGTGGTTCCCCGAGCATTTTGTAAACGTCTTCATTCATCGATCCTCGGGACAGGTGTAAGGGGAGTATTATTCCCGTCGGAGCAGTTTCTCCTGCAAAACGATGAAAAAGTAGATCACCGTACGCGACCAGTCATCCGCCTGAGAAATCCTTGAATGGAAAACTCGGGTTAAAACGATAGAATCGAATCGTTCATCTCCGAGATACCACGCGTATCTTTCCTATTATTATTATTATTATTATCTACATACATTATTTATACACGCACGTGCGAGAACGTAGAGAGATTTTTGCTAGGATAATTCGTTCCATCGTATCGTCCCTGCGAATCGTGCGCATAAATATCGATCCGGTGATCGAGAAGGCCCCCAGCGCTGTGTACTGGCTGTACTATCGGAAAAATTCATGCGCCGTATGAACCGGCGTTCACGTCTGTCCGTGCAAATGTAAATTTTATCCTTTTGCAGTGAGACGAAGACAAAGAAGCGGGGTTACCTTTGTACGTACACAGCCGGTCGACACCTCGGCACGCATACACGTACACGTGCATACACGTCCCACGTGTTTGTTTCTATTGGTGGAGGAGTTAGCCACTGGCCGTTGGTGTAGTACACAGAGCATTCAGTAGTATATAAGGGCGACTCTTTCGTACGAGCACGCATAACCGAGAGGGAGTCATTCCATGACACGCGTTGCACGCCATCCTTCCTTTCTTCCTCCTCTACAGCTCTCTCTTCTAATTCTCCTCTATTCCCACCGCCGCTGCTTACAGCGTCCAACTAGACCTCGCAGGGGTAGCTTTCGTCCTCTTCCCTTTCACTCCCTTCCATGCCGTCTCGCTACTTCCTTCCCTCTTTCTCGTCGGACGGGTATACGCATGTATTCGTCCTTTATAGTTTTCCTTTTTGCACTTGATGAAGCTTGTTTATCGCAAACATATCGACCGAGTGAATAGTAAGACAGTTGAAAAGCGAAGACAAGCAGAGGAACTGGTTAGGCGGAAACACGTTCGAATGAGAAACTTTTCATTTGCCGAAACAAGTGAACACCGTGAGAATCGGAAATCGTCGATGACGTTGTAATTCTTATGATACACAGTGGATATTGTACGTCATAAACGTGTGAAATATGCAAAAAGCAAGAGGATATTGAAGAGGAAAGGTGATAGGTTATCATACGGTGAACCATTCAGTATGTCCTCCTGGACGATTGTGACGGGAGGCTCGTGGCTCACGTTCATCCTCTCCATGTGCCTAATGACGATCGTCGTGCTGCTACTGGTGCGTCGAGGGAAGTTTCTCTACGCCTTGAGAAAAGTGCCTTACCCCCCTGCTTTTCCCATTATCGGTAATGCCCTTCAACTCTGCTGCAGCCCGGAAGGTAAGTAAGAAACGTCTTCTGCGAAAAGAAATATCATCCGATTACTCTTGCACGAGAATTGAAAATTTCAAATAAAAGCGTGAAAATAGGAAATTGGGAAAATATCAAAATCGAAGGATTTTCGTGACAGCTCGAAATACACTGTTTCTTAATCCGTTGCTATACAAGATCCAGTTCTACACGTGGCGTAGATTATGGTTAAAATGTAACAAACACGAATGGCACTCGTGATATAGATTATCACGGAGAAATTTGTTTCCACAATTGACCACTGTCAAACACGACTTGTAATCTGTATAGACATTTTTCACTCCGATGCTTAAGCAATAAATCAGCCGGTCGCAGATAGTTTGTAAAAATGTCGCATGGTAATGGATTAGGCGTTACACGAGTTAACGCGAGATTTTGGGAAATACGATAACCGGTAGGTTGCTCACTCTGATTAGCATTATGATTCTTTGAAATTTCAGAAAAAGAAGATTACGGGTACGAGTTTGGCACTGTTTCTTTCGACAAGAATATAAATCGTGAATCGTTATATAAACGCGTAATCATCGCATAAACATACGAATGGAAAAAGATTAATCTGCTGTCAATAATGTAGTAATGGAATATACAGCATACGAACGTCATAGCGATTGAATTATTTCGGAGTGAAAAGAAAAAAAGTACCGTCGTAAAACAGCTTAACGACATTTTATATTTTATCATTTATATATTATATCGATATATTTTCTTCGTATTTCATCTTAAGTCCCACCTTGTCGATCGCTTTAGAAAATTTTAAATTTTTTATTTTAAATTTTTAATTTAATTTAATCGATATTTTTTTTTTAACGATTACAATAATCAGTTTTAATATAGAATATCGAATAATTTGAACATTTTACCAATGGATCAGTCGATACGTTGCTGGTAAATATTTCTTCAAAAATACAAATACCCGAGATATCGCTGATATTCGTCAGACGCGACACAAAACGTACGTAACCCTGGTATTCGCGTACTTTTATTTCCAAATTGGCACAAGATAGCGATAACCTCGGCATCGAAGAAATTCATGCGAGCAAGCAGATGCATCGATATCGAGTGCACAGACGCGTACAATCGGTATTTAACGCGTACCTCAGGTAGACTATACCTGATGATAGTGTAAACTATAGAGTATACCGGTGAAAGCTAGAAGATGGCTTGATATTTCTGCCCGTGAACTTGATACTCGCTCGTAAATACACTCGGTCGCGTTCGATTAGTTTCGGTTAACCCCATGCTACAGAAACTGTCACTGGCCCAAACTTCTCCAACATTATCTTCCAATAATACACTTATTTTCATAACACAGATTAAAACGGTCTATCTAAATATACAAATACGATATCTGAAATCTTATCTTATTGTAAATATGCGTGATTTACAGCAACAACGTGAAGATTTTTCGTAAATACTTAGGCGCGTTGTTTGGTTATATTTAAACGAAACGTGAGAAGGGGGCAGGGAGAAGTAGAAGAGAACCTGTGTACGTTGCAAAGGAAAATCTGTGCATTGGCTATCGCAAATGTAAAACCAGCAACGAGTAGTAATTCGCTTGACGCGAATCGAAAGCATTAATCGAGGATGATCAAAGTTGGATGTTTGGGAAAGGACGTTTAATTCGGCTGCTCCAGACGTAAGAGTGCACTGGTGATTGCACTTGGTGCGGAATCGCAGGGAAGGAAGTGGGAAAAAGAAAGCAGGATCGATCCCACTGAACGCTTAAGATAATGGTTAGCCTGTCGCGCGCGTAACCAAAGAAAGAAACGGGTCGAGGTCGTTCGCAGCTCGAATAACGCTATAGTAATTGCATGCAATTACACGTGTCTCGAAAAAGGGAAAAGTTATCAGCGAAACTGAGGATTTTAAGCAATCGCTTATCGCGCATGGTCTTTCTTCAAATATAAGTAGCATATATTTTACCATATTTCAAGATTTTTTTACAGCTTTTCTATAACCGTTTCGCGATTTTTCTAATTATTTCTCCGAAATTTATTTTCTTCCAATTCTAATTTTCAACTATGCTGCAGAGGCAAAATTCTAAACGGCGTTTATTCGAATAATAATTACGGCTCAGCCTTGGTTTTATAGATATTTGCAAAATCGTTGCTACAACTATATCGACGCATGAAAATGTAAGCAAACTTCGATATAGTATCAAAAATTTTTCGAAATATCTCGAAAACTAACGTGCAGCGGCAATTATTTGTTCAAATGAAAGTTCTTATGAATTTATGTATACGTCGTATCGATGACAAAGACATATAAAGATCAAAAAAGAAAAAACGAAAAACGACAATACGCTACCGCGTCAGAATGGAAAGAAGTAAACGATGAACCGAAGATTCTTCATCGAAGGACATCGAGTATCTCGTTACACACGAAGGTCTACGAGAGTATGTCTTCTTTTTGTTGCCAGTTAGCGAATCATTACTACTCGATGACCTCGTGCTGCATTTTTACCGGTCAATGTCCGGTCAGTGTACAGCCATTGCTCTTTTACTAGAATTGCAACACGAATCATCCTTCTTCCCCCTTATTTCGGTCTATCTTCTTCCTCTTTGTCATTTCATCGCTGTCGCCTCCTTTTCTTCCCAAGTAATCCGCGTCACGAGACCGAAACGAGCTTAGAGATACCACAATAACTTGATTGCCCACGATAACTGCAAAAGGCCTATTTCTGTATCTACCACGTCTCGGGTCAATGACCGCTGGAAATCATATGTCAATCTTACCGAACTGCAAGAATTCACTGTTCCTGCAATTTCCCTTCCGTTTCAGATAACGCTTTTTTCTTTTCTTACATCGCTTTCTCGTCAGAAACCAAGCCATTAAATTCTATTCCTTCCAAATCGCCAATTGTTATTAAATTGCACGACAGCAGAAATTCATTGTTATTTTCGAATATGGTATGCTATCAAGATTTACAATAGAAATACCAGAAGCTTACTCTATCAATCTTCACGAATGATGAGAATATTCGTGTAATCTTTTTATATGAATCGAAAGCGCGATGCTAAAGACATAAATTTAACCTTTGAGCAAGGTTATGGACCAAGGGTAAAAAATCAGAAAGTGCCATTCGCGATAATGTTCCAGGAGATATTACTAAAAATAGTTATCGCTTACCTCGAATAGGAATAACGAAGAAAATTTGTCATTTCTGCAAAGGCTAAGCGACACAGCAGAAGCTCGAACGAACAAAGATTACATTACATTACGTTACATTACGGTTGTATTAAAGAAATCGGGAAAAATCTCCCTGGGAAGATGGATCGCGAAGGAGATTTTCAAGGAGTCTGTGCGGTCGAAAAGAAATCTATCGATAAGAAGAATGTTAACGAATAAGATAAAAGTAATTTACGTGTATCCGAATGATTAGCTTTCATATATACTTTCTTTCCTAATGAATCCATAAAAATTAAAAGAATGAAAGAATTTCTTTTAAATTCTATCCATAGTTTAGTAAAATCACAAACTTTCGCCCATTCGCGCATTTTGCGCATTCTCAAGCGCTTCAAATTACGCAATAGTTGTAGACATTCAGAAGCACATTTTGATTAACAACTTAAAATGGCTCTTACATTTTCTTATATTATATTTATTACCTATACCTTATAGTATGCGTCTAGTTAATATTCTTATCGTTACCGAATAAGTTATTTCACGAGTAATTTAGCAACATTTTGCAACAGACGATTTGTATAACAACGAATTAAGCATTAGAGAAAGCGATAATGATTTTCATCAAATGTATATACGTATTTTGGAGAAATTGCGTCTGGTTAAACCCGTTACTCGAGGAAATATTTTACACACGATACGACACGTTATTTTCACAATGTCCCTGTTTCAAGTCATCGTTCGATCAAAACTCATGGTATAGAATATACGACGAAACGTTCGTACGTATCGCTAATCTGATGGAAGATAACGTAGGAGAATATCGGTTGGATCGTATAAGCACTTGAAGCAAGACGAAAAATTCGACTCGTGCGAATCGTGCGAAATATGTGCGAGGTCGCTGACCGCGAGAGCTAGACAAGGAATTGTCACGAGGTGATAATTTGCCATCTATCTCTTAAGCGTTACCTTGCTCGAGAATACCTTTTTCGGTCTTCCTGCAATCTTGCTAGAGATATCGTATCGATATAATTATATCGATCGGAAGATCTAAACAGCTGCTTTTGCTAAAATTTCACTTCTTCTTCTTTTCAACCAGTGTTTTCCGTTCGAATTAACGAAAAGCTGTTTCACTGTTGCAGAAGCTTTCAAAAAGATGATCAAATGGGGGAGAGAGTTAGGAGACATGTATCTAATATGGGTAGGGATGAGACCTTTCATTTTTCTCTACAAAGCGGAAGCAATACAACCATTATTGAGCAGTAGCGTTCACATCGACAAGAGCTTGGAGTACCAGTATTTACACTCTTGGCTGGGCAATGGTTTGGTCACCAGCAGTGGTCAGTATACCGAGTACTTCATTCATACTTAGCTACGAGCTTAAACACCTCTTAATCGCGCCGTAGTTTTACTTTCTCTATTACTAGAGATCAATAGTAGTAAGTACGCGATTTAATTAAAATTTCCACACTGGCGATCGAATTGAAATCGATTGTCAATCAATTCTTACCTTTCATAATATTTCCTTCTACAATACCTCTTTATTATTCGATAGAAAAATTAACAGGTCTTTCGAAATTATTTCATAATTGTAGTTATTCGGTTATTGCCACTTTGTATATCGGCAAAGACAAAAAGACTCGTACATTCGTATAATTTCGAGTGGACGGAAGAACACGAGGAATAAATAAGCGACTGGACTGAAAGCGACGAAGAAAAAATGATATACGGATGGCAGATCAAATCGACCCGATCTACTTGACCAGCCATTCATTTCTGGAGGCTACATTTTTAACCGTGGCATACCAGGATTTTTTCGGCTGGAATTTCGGCAGACTGCCAACCGGACAACCACCAGTAGCAAAAATTTCTATGACGAACGAACTCGAGTCAGCCGTCCTCGTGATGGCTAACGCGTTTAAATATTTTTTATACCCCATGGCGCCTCCAGCGAAATATTCCTTACGATTTTATAGCCGGAACACCGAGTGAAATTTTTTCTCCGCAATCAGGCAGTTAATTGCGATCGAGCAGACTTTGTTTTCGGGTTCCCTGAAAAAAAAAAAACGAAAAAAATATACTACACTATCTAACTTTAATTTATAAGAATGTATCAATTTGTGAATTTGCGAATCCTTATTTATAAAGAATTACAGAAAAAATTAGAAATATTGAAATGTCGATTTTAAGTTTAGAATCTAAAAATCACATCGAAAGGTTATTTATTAAGATCTTGAATCATTCCTGATTTCTCATAATCGATGATACGTTAGATCGAACGACAGATTATTTTACAAATTTTTTTTAGAAATTATATCTGATAAAGAATTGTAATATCGTTCGAGAAATTGTAAGCGCACAGATAATATTTAAGCAGATATTATTATTACATATCTACTATTGCTAACGATAAATTAAGAAAGCACGGTTTATATTTTCTAGATCTTAACTAACGATAGACATCTTCGTGATTTTAATTACTTTACTTTTAAATGTCAATTTTAAGCTATGAAATTAATATGTTTCTCGCTATTAAGTTTACATCTATTTGACATCATAATTAATAGTATTCTAACGAATGCAAAATCTCGAATTACAATCTACGTACCAGATTGATCAATCAAACTGCGATTACATTAGAATCGTTCAAATTTAATTGCTCGCTTAACGAATATATGAATGTAAATTTATCACGCTTCGTGATATAAATACGTAATGCAATAATAAAGTACGGTTATAAATTATCTGGTATGATATATCTTGATATGAAAAGAAGATATTACGAATATTTTACATTGCAAAACATTATTTTGTTCAAACGCAGTGATTAAAAAAAGAAAAAAGAACGAGCAGATAAAATATTCGACGTTTTACGATTAATTAATGTCAATTTGTCGTTTGAATGATATATCGGTATACATTTTTTCTTCCCAATAGATCAAAATAACTGAAATCAAACACGATTAAGATTATATGATATTTTCTAACGCATCTCGTTTAATTAAATCCTATTCAATAAATTCACCATGGTGTTTCAGGTGAGAAATGGCACTTTCATCGGAAATTGTTGACACCAACTTTCCACAGTGGTCTCCTGGAAGTATATCTGAAGGGAACAATCAGAGAGGCAGAAATATTAATTTCATGTTTAAGGAAGGAAGTTGGCAAACCGGAATTCGATATTGTTCCTTACGCCAAACGAGCAACGTTGGACATAATATGCGGTAGGATCATTCGATATTATCTGATATTTCTTCGGTAATCATCATATTACTCGATATCGTTAAAAAGATAAAGTAATCAAAAGGGATGCCGCTGAATATAGTTTCTAACATGTAGATAGTGTTTCGCTAGTGTTACTTAAAATTCATAATACCTTTATATCTTATTCATTTTTCAAAATCAAAGCAATCTCCATCGCTATGAAAGTTAGGAAAAATGACAAAACGTTGTTTAGATCGTTATAAAACTAATGCCAAGGTCATCGATATTTCTTTTATACATTAACATTTATTTATTACCTAATTTTGTTACAAGTGCTGAAAATGCTGACCGCCTGCAACGATAGGGTGGTAAGTCATTGAACTCGTCTTATAGTCACTTTCATAAAATGACAGTATCCAGTATCGCGCTATAAAAGATAAATTGTTAATCTGCAAAAATGTCGATATACTTGACAAATCCATTAACATCACCTTAAGAAAATTCCTTTCATCTTCCGATGCATTCTAATTTTTTCCTAGCGTTCACAGTAACGGAAATAACGTAGGTATTCAATTTAAGCGAATCTGCCTGTATANTCATTGAACTCGTCTTATAGTCACTTTCATAAAATGACAGTATCCAGTATCGCGCTATAAAAGATAAATTGTTAATCTGCAAAAATGTCGATATACTTGTTCAAGCTAATAATAATTATTTCTAATAATCAATAATAATTATTTCTTTGATCGATACACTGATATTGCAATGACGTTGGAAAGAACTCAATACTCGAAGATTTATTCGAGTCTGGAAAATGAACGAGATACGACAATCGCTCTAATCGACATTCAAAATTACTGTTTTATTTTAACAGCTTCAGTAGTTACTCGTTTGTCAAAACAACTAATTTTTCTCGATATATTAGAGCTATGCAGAAGTACTGACAATTACGTTTCTAGTAGTATCGTACAAACGTAACGATTTAAAATGAGAATTTCAAATGAAAAATACGACGAAGGAGGATAATATCGTACAATGACTGAACACGTAGTTTATCACCTGATTAATTACGAAACATAATCCCATTCTTTTAATAACTTCGAATGCTCGTTTATTCCATCCGATAAAACAGTTTCCTTTGAAAACATTTTAACATGTAGCAAAGAAACGTCTACTTTATCGACATAAAAACAACTGTTCCACATAATACATGGAAACGTATTATTTTTCATTAATAAATTAAATAATGAATTCAACTAAACTGTATGAAATCACGCGAGAATAGATAATATTTAAAACTGTCATAAAACAAAGAAATCAGATTTAGAAGCATTAAATTAATCTATACATATACTACGTACGTCTAGCTGTTTACGTAATTTCATGAATTTTCTTCCATAAATTTATAGAAATATGTAAATCGTGTATCGAGTACAAACTATAAAAATAAAATAGTTCTACTATATAATGACTTTTTTTTCTTCTTCTAATCTTTCGTTAAACTTCTATCGATTAGTTACACCCAGATTTCATGTAGAAGTATGATGTAACCGGTATTAGTCAGTATTATGGATAATCATCCGTGTCATTAATTTCTTTTAACGAGTGAATAACTATTACAATTTGTTAATAAAATGCAGAATATATTGCTGTGTTTAAGCAATAATGTTAAATACTTCTAATAGTTTATCAATAGTCTGTTTTCAATGGTATATTTTTACATATAACAAATTTACATGTATAGAAAATTCATTAAAGACAATTAAAAGCACTGACAACGTTTCAGAACTACATACGACATTATGGAAAACAACATGTTTCGTTCTCAACAATTAGGAATGTCGAGGAATTTTTTTCTCCTTCTTCAAGTTTAAGCCCACCATAATAATAGTTCTGTTGGAATTTGAAGTTTTCAACGAAGATTGCTTTCTTTTGTTTCTCATTTTTCGATCACTCTTGTGGCGAACGAATGTACCGTATTTACGTTCAGATTTCTTTTTACTACGTTTCACGTAATTCCTATAATAAAACGATTACTTTATATAGATAATTATTATAGATAATAATTAGATAACAATAATAATGTATGACGTTTAAGAGTAATATTCAAAGTTTGAATTCGGCAGTATCGCGTGAGCTAGAATGGTAAGCAAGGGAAGCTTAATCTTCTTGTACGGCATATGGTAACTCAGTTAGCGACATGCTACTAAGAGAAATATACGTGAGAAACAACATTCAACTATTACAACGAATCTAAATCTTATTTTTTTTTTTTTTAATAGAATTTCTTTCTAGCATATAATACGATGACATAAGTAAGAAACCTTAGAAAGAGATATTTATAAATTATTTAGACACAAACATTTTCCTCGCGAGATGTTTTCCTAGGGCAAATAATTAAAGCTATATAAAAGCTAATTTCATACAAAACGTTATTATAGTTGGTATTAGAAATAATAATATTTCGTTTTAGCGGTTAGAATACATTAAATTCAATATTACCGTGGCTTTTCTTTATGTAACTTTGATTTCCTCTGGTTTGCTATCTTTATTCTTCGTTTTCTTTTCGGTTTTGATAATTCGATTATTCGTTGAGTGGCTACAAAAAATGACCATTGTTACCATTGCCTATAACTATAACTATAAATAATTTCGGATAATTTTCAAAACGAAGCCTAAAGGATTTAGGTGAACACGATAAAGAAGCTGAATCCAAGTCCTGCGTGATTCCTATTACATATCGCATAGCGACGTTTCAGTTTTCCAATCATATAATCACTACTATTACCGACGATGTATCCGATTCTCTCATTCGGGTGATTCACGAACCCTGTTATCCACGGAAGATTAAGAGAAGAGATACAAACCGACTGCTGTAAGTGCCCCACGTGCAACGTATCCAATCGGTTTAGCCGGAGAGTGGTAAGGGATTCGTGGCTTTGACAGTTCGATAATGCGAGGTGATGCCTTTGCCATTTGTGACACTGAGCTCGCTCGCACTTGCAATTTATCCTCGGCACTCCGAACACGTGGTTGGGCTAACTGGTTGGTACGTTCGGTTATTTCATAAAGGAGAGCTGACGCCTTCACCTGCCAAATTTCATTTTCTCGAAAATCAACTCTCGTTTCTACATTTTCAACTCAGTTTTTCTTTCCCGCGTATGCAGAAAATTTTATCAGACGATAATTTCCTCAACACTCTGTATGTCTCAGCAATGTCTCGGTAATTACTAACGAAAGAATACTATTGAATACTAAGAATGCTATTCATGGATATTACGTTTCAATAGCCAGACTGATCACCGTGTATCGGGTTTCAATTGGTTTCGTCGATGAAACGTACTGTTTGGTACAAATGCAGTTTCCAACGTAATTAATATACATACGTGGCTAGGTTCCAAGACAATGCCACTGTAACCCTTAGTTGTCTTTGACTTTGGAATTTTCGAAGCGACGTTCAACGCTTTTCGCTTTACCAGTTGACCCGGAGGATTTTCTTCCAGCAGTTTGCCGGACATCGGAATCGACTTGTCATTCTTTAGCTTCTCCTGAGATTGAATAAACTTGCTGGCATAGGTTTTGCCAAGGCAAGTAAACGATTCATCTGATCCCCAGTGTCTAGTAGTGAGTAACATAGCCATTTGTCTTTGATATCAAATGATACTTGAACAATTTCCAACAGTATCGGTCAAACAAATATTTATTTTTCTTATTTACCAATTTTTCTATTCATATGTCATACTATGTATGGGATTTTAATTGAACAATGAAGAATCACGTGTTTCCATTGCCTGCTTCGTGTACACGATCTAATTTAATTTCAGTTTTCTTATGTTCACCATATGTCTTTAGCTCCTATTCAGAATTGAATCGATTATGTAAATGTTAGGAACTTTTTCTTCACGAAAAATTCACATTCGTCTTCTTTTTACGTTACAGATAGTTCGATGGGATGTAACGTCAATGCACAGCAGAATAGCGAAAACGAATATGTAACGGCTGTGAACACGTAAGTGACTTTTCTTTTTTCCCTTGAAAATTGAGAATATTGGAAGGAAATGAATGTTTCGAGATATACGGTAATATGTATTTATTCCAGACTAGCTTCTATCTCGCAGAGAAGATTTCTCAATGTGTGGATGTCCTTTGATCCAATTTTTAAATTAACAACATGGGGTAAAAGACACAATCGTGCACTTCGCGTTACTCATGGATTCGTTAATAAAGTGAATATTATTTTTTCTATGCATCGATTAAATATTCAAATTACACGTTGGCACCTTAACCTCATTTACATCGCGTAAATAATATTTTTATTATTCTTTCTTTACAGATAATCGCCGAAAGGAAAGCCGAGTGGAAAGCCAGAAAAGATGGAAATTTCAATGAACGTTCTCATAAACGTCAAGCACTTTTAGATTTACTATTAGAATTATCAGATGATAATCAAGTACTTACCGATGATGATATTCGAGATGAGGTAAATACGTTCATGTTTGCGGGACACGATACCACTGCGACTAGCGTATCTTGGATTTTGTATGCATTAGGAAGGCATCCTCAGTATCAGGTATAGCAATTCTCCGCCTGTCAATTATATAATTAACAAAGTATTAAATAGATGCCTATAAAATGTTTTTTTTAATAAACATACCTTTTTTTCTTCCAACTATTTGCTATAATATACACTAGTAAAAATATTAGATATTTGAGCTACCTAATGTCAAAGGTAAATTACGATTAACGTTATATTATGGACAAGATAGGTAATATACCTTCTTGTCCAAAGTGTATAGTATCAATATTGGCGATAAGAAATATCAATCAACCTACTATCCTTCTTTTACCTCTTTAATTTAACCAACAGCTGTAAATATAATTCTAGCGAATATTATATTTACGTGTTCTATCGCTATATCGATATATAATTTTAATTAATTTATGTACTTGAGTATAAAGTAAATATGGTAACAGTACTACGATATTACTATGACCCGTGGAACGTGTTATTTCAACGTCTCTTATATTTTTTATTTCAGGAAAAGATTCTCGAAGAGTACTACAAGGTAGCAGGAGCGAAAGAATTATCTTTAGAAATATTAAGCAAATTAACTTGGCTAGAAGCATGTATAAAGGAATCTTGGAGAGTGTATCCAGTAACACCACTTATCGCAAGGCAAATTTATCATCCTATTACTATTTGTAAGTATAAATTCTACATAAACACACGTTTTCGTTTATTTCCAAGTTACTTCCAAGTTATTTCTAAGTGGCATGTTTTTGAAATAAATGAATTTCTTTTTAGTGGAACACGAAATTCCGGTAGGATCGACAGTCCTCATTAATTCCTTCCTTCTTCATCGTGATCCTCGATACTTTCCAGAACCAGATACTTATCGACCTGAACGATTTCTTCCTAACGGACCAAAATATCCTTCTTATGCTTTTGTTCCTTTCAGTGCTGGATCTCGTAATTGTATAGGATGGAAATATGCCACGATGATCGTCAAGGTTCTTATTTTGTATATACTAAAAAATTTTCAAGTCGAATCTTTAGATACCGAAGATCAACTTCGCTTCATCACTGAACTGGTATTATACAACGCCGATGGACTTCGATTAAAAATTACACCACGAAAAAACACAATTATCGTTTAATTCAACTACAATAGTATAGAATAGAATGAAACGAAATGGACGAAAGTTCGAAAAAAGTTTGAAAAACCTTCGAACCATAAGGAAAAGGCTGATTTTTTCTGCATATCAAAATCAGAAAGATCATATTTTGTGATAACAACGATGATATTAGTTTCTATCGTATTTCTGCGATATTCACGATTGTTATTCGTTTAAATTTACTTAAAAGGATACAAATATCGTAGATGTTTAAATTAACAAAATTTGTAATGACTAATAGACCTAGTAATGAAACTTGCTAGTTTTTATCATTAAACTACGTCATTACATAACAATTATACACTCGCTCTACGTTACAGATTATATTTTATTATTATCTACTTTAAGAGATGTAATGATCAAAGTTTTTGTATTCCTTTTACACGATTATTTCATGTCTTTCAAATGTTGCTATATTAAGTTACTAAGATTACGTTTATAATAATTCTACGTCTTAACAACTGTTTGTGTTATCGATATGACTTTTGCTATTAATAACTAGGTCTCTTGGTGCTAGTATAATAAGTTTGAAACTCTAAGTTACCGAAAAAATCTTGTGTCATGTCCTTATTACCTAATATTTACCTAATATTTACCTAATATAGAACAACAAACGTGATAAAATCATACGTTACGCAATAATTAACGATTAAGAAATATTCGTTTGATGACTAGGAAATACTTGTAAAAAAGTGATATTAAATTTCATGTATATCTTCTTTTTATTAATAGCTATAAAACTCCATTATCAAGTACTTTGCACATACAGTGTAAAGGAATAAAAGTATAATTGTAATATTGTGATATTTTATAACACCTTTAGTTCATAAGATGTATAAATATGATAAAATGTTATATACGTAATAATTCTTAATCTTTTGCAAATCTGTATTTAACAAATAAAGTACGACAATTTACTATAAAATACAAAAATATCTTTCACTAATGAAAGTGCAGTTAAATTAAATTTTAATACAGTGAAAAATATTATCCATTTATATAATTAATTTATAAACTCTTATAAGAGCATTGTAAAGACGAAGAAGATAATAAATGTTTATCATTAATAACTATTTTCGATCCAATCACTTTACTTATCACATTCGGTTTGCTCTGTCCTGAAATGTGCACATGGTTTGGCTTGTGCTCACATCAGGCTAGGTTCGGATTTAATGTAAGGGTTAGGTCAGCAGTCTACACTTGGCCCAAACGTAAATTAGTCCGTAAAGGAACAAATACTTTAAATGCATGATTTGATACTGATACAACCAGCATTAAGATTTCTAACAATTGATTCAACGCTGATCCCGTAGATATATTCTCTCTATCGAGTGATGGAAAATATGACAGAAACTGTTATTAATACACAACAATAATGTACATTAATGTACATTAATTCACATTTCAATTAAGCAAAATCGGGCAAACTTGTCTCGCGGCTTCTTTACCTAGCGCTGTTCGACATTGTTCTTTTCCAGGCCGCTGAAATTGGGGGCACCACCTCCCGGGACGTTTTTGTACCCTATTTTTGCTAATAACATAGGAATAACTACTGCTTCCGAATAGACGTTGCTTCCCAAAGTTGCGGAAATTAAATAGAATTGTTGTGCATGAGTCCCCAATGCTTATTGCCCTCGATGGAGCTAGATTTTAGCTTGTAACCGATAAGTGGATATAACAGCTGAACCCACCGGAATCCCGATGTTCTAAATTACTTCCGTCTCATTATTAAGCGGTTGAAACGGGAATTTGTGCTTGAAATCGCAGGGCTAGCACTTTAATTATGCAAAATCCTGTAAAACTTTCCATAGACTTTATTATCCAGCGCTGTTCGACATTGTTCTTTTCCAGGCCGCGGAAATTGGGGGCACCACCTCCCGGGACGTTTTTGGACCCTATTTTTGCTAATAAAATAGGACTAACTACTGCTTTCGACTGGACGTTGCGTCCTAAAGTTGTGGGAATTAAATAGAATTGTTGTGCATGAGTCCCCAATGCTTATTGCCCTCGATGGAGCTAGATTCTAGCTTGTAACCGATAAGTGGATATAACAGCTGAACCCACCGGAATCCCAATGCTTTAAAAACATTCCATCACATTATTAAATGGTTTGAAACGTTAATCTGTGCTTGGAATCGCCGGGCTAGCACTTTAATTATGCAAAATCCTGTAAAATTTTCCATAGGCTTTTTTATCCAGCGCTGTGCGACTTTGTTCGTTTCCAGACCGCTGAAATTGGGGGCACCACCTCCCGGGACGTTTTTTTACCCTATTTTTGCTAATAAAAGACGAATAGCTAATGTTTTCGAATGGATGTGGCGTCCTACAGATGCAGAAATTAAATAGAATTGTTGTGCAGTAGTCCCCAGCGTTCACTACTCACGCTGGAGCTAGATTTTAGCTTTTAACCAAAAATTGGATATAACAGCTGAACTCAGCAGAATCCCGATGTTCTAAATTACTTCCGTCTCGTGATTAAGCGGCTGAAACGGGAATCTGTGCTTGGAATCGCAGGTCATGCACTTTAATTATGCAAAATCCTGTAAAATTTTCCATAGGCTTTTTTATCCAGCGCTGTGCGACTTTGTTCGTTTCCAGACCGCTGAAATTGGGGGCACCACCTCCCGGGACGTTTTTGAACCATATTTTTGCAAATAAAATAGGAATGACAACTGCAAGGGAGTGGACGCTGCGTCCTATAGATGCGGAAATTAAGTAGAATCGTTGTGCAGTAGTCCCCAGCGTTCACTACCCACGCTGGAGCTAAATTTTAGCTTTTAACCGAAAATTGGATATAACAGCTGAACCCAGCAGAATCCCGATGTTTTAAATTATTTCCGTCTCATTATTAAACGGTTGAAACGGGAATCTGTGCTTGAAATCGCCGGGCTAGGACTTTAATTATGCAAAATCCTGTAAAATTTTCCATAGGCTTTTTTATCCAGCGCTGTGCGACATTGTTCGTTTCCAGACCGCTGAAATTGGGGGCACCACCTCCCGGGACGTTTTTGAACCATATTTTT
Source organism: Euglossa dilemma (assembly GCA_002201625.1). NCBI lineage: Eukaryota > Metazoa > Arthropoda > Insecta > Hymenoptera > Apidae > Euglossa > Euglossa dilemma. The sequence continues at coordinate 710 of NIJG01000093.1, read as the reverse complement.
GCAAATAAAATAGGAATGACAACTGCAAGGGAGTGGACGCTGCGTCCTATAGATGCGGAAATTAAGTAGAATCGTTATGCAGTAGTCCCCAGCGTTCATTACCCACGCTGGAGCTTGATTTTAACTTTTATACGATAATTGGATATAACAGCTGAACCCACCGGAATCCCGATGCTTTGAGATATTTCCTTCTCATTATTAAGCGGTTGAAACGGGAATCTGTGCATGGAATCGCAGGGCTAGTGCGTTTATATTGCAAAATCCTGTAAAATTTCATCTAGGCGTTTTTATCCAGCGCTGAGCGACATTGTTCGTTTCCAGGCCGCTGAAATTGGGGGCACCACCTCCCGGGACGTTTTTGGACCATATTTTTGCAAATAAAATAGGAATAACAACTGCCTGCGAATGGGCGTTGAGTCCTATATTTGAGGAAATTTAGTATAATTGTTGTACATCACTCCCCAATGCTTTCTGCCCTCGATGGAGCGAGATTTTAGCGATTAATCGATAATTGTATATAACAGCTGAACCCAGCAGAATCCCGATATTCTAAATTATTTCCGTCTCATTATTAAACGGTTGAAACGGGAATCTGTGCTTGGAATCGCCGGGCTAGCACTTTAATTATGCAAAATCCTGTAAAATTTTCCATAGGCTTTTTTATCCAGCGCTGTGCGACAATGTTCTTTTCCAGGCCGCTGAAATTGGGG
>NIJG01000092.1:665401-690139 GCA_002201625.1 Euglossa dilemma | reverse complement strand
CCAAACTTAACAAAAAAAAATCAGGGCTGCCAACCTAACAAAAGTAATTTCAGTATTTCCAACGTACCAAAAAGTAATAGTCAGGGCTGCCTACCTAACAAAATAAATCGGTGTTGCCAACCTATCAAAAAGAAACCGCAGCCGCAGCTGCAACAGTAACCGCACCCACAGCCGCAACCGCAGCCAAAACCTATCAAAAAAAAAAATTAGGGCTGCCAACATAACAAAAATAATTTCAGTGTTGCCAACCTAACAAAAAAAAAATATTTTTCAGTTCTGCCAACCTAATAAAGGAAAAATTTCAGTGCTGCCACCCTAATATGAGAGAAATTTCAATGCTGCCAACCTAAGAAAAGTATAAAAAATCAGGTGTGCCGATAAAAAATTTCTACCATCGCAAACAAAACAAAAACGGCACGACATTGTCATTTGAAAATCGAAGCGGGTTGACGTTTGTAACCGATAGAAGGCCAGTGTGCATGCTATCCACTTCACCAAATCAGAAGTGTAGTATTATTCGTGCCAAATATGATAAATTGTAGCCGTACACTATATAGAATGAATCTGAAAAGGGTGTTGGTTTATCTGATCAAGTATCTTCATACTATAATTGTCTACTGAAATATATGAAGTGGCATTAGAAAATTGTTATACAGTTAATATGTGGAACCTCTCGGCTATACGTGGTACGTTCATAGAAAATTCGGAACAAAACGTATGAAAATGTTAAAATTCGCAGGAAAAGTTATTGATCATCTGTTGATAGATGTTGAGAATCCCCCTTATGAGTCAATAGTAAGAAATAAAAAACATTTTTTAAATTCGTACGAAGGACCCACGAGAAAGTTGAGAAAGCGATGCAGAGAATGCTATAAAAATTTAGCAAATCTAGGAGGAACTGAGTACACCTCGAGTAGAGCAAAGAAAGTAAAAACATATTTTAATAATTGTGAGGGCATTATGTGTAACCTGCTTTAAAAAGTTACATAGAAGAAATTAAAATAATTACATTTAATTATATTAAATTTATAAGTTAAATTATAAGTTGTATTTTGTATTGAATGTTTGATTATAATGTTGTCATTTTAATGTATACTGTTGAATAAAATAAAATAATATTTTGTACTACGGATTTTTTTATATAAAAGTGTGGCCCATTGGTGGGTCATGCCGCCCCACGGAACAGACGAGCGTGACCCACCGGTGAGTCATACCAGCGTCAATGTGTTAACATTAGTTCGTTTAAGTGGTTAAACTGTCGATTTACACGTCACAACGGCCGACGAACAAATAACGTCCTGCTAGGACTCCGCGGTCCTTATATAGGCTGCGGTAACCTTGTTTAGGACAACCGAAAATTTAGAAATTTCATCGAAATTCCAAACACTCGTTATTGCATATTTAAATTGTATATAATATGTAATAACAATATGTACAATAATTTGCATACATATTTTTGTATAAAAATGCTATTTGTGCCGATAATTATGAGAGTTGTCTAAGTCAAAATTTTCAAAAAATGTGTTTATCAGTTATTTTACACCATATCATTTTAAACTAAATTTATTCAATGTAATTTTTACGATATCGTTAAAAATGAACCGTTATAATTTACAGTCCAATAATACGAATTTTTAACGTGTAAGTGGCTAGAACAGTATTGTTCCATTTTTTAAAGTAAAGTTTAGTAAATAGAGGATAGAAATGATATTAACCAAGAGACTCCCTATACCCCATACTCATTAACCATCGTGAAATAAATTAAATTTTGCGTTTTTAACAAATTTTATCAATTTATATCGCTTAATTATTTTACAGTGCTTCTATACACTTTTTAATCATGAACTTACAGATTTTCGAAAAGAAAATTGTCGAAGAAATATTTAGACCATATAATAGGTTTAAAATTTTTTATTTTCATTACGTATAATTCATTGGAATTCCTATTTTTTTACATGAGAAGTGTTCCTTATAGCTTTGTCACTATGCTTTACTGTTTGATATTGTTTAACTATTACTAATATTAGTGTACTAAGGTTTAATAGTGATGACAGTAGCAGTGTAGTACTTCGCTTTCCAACCGATGTATATCAGTTCATCACCTAATTTTCTTCGATAAATCGTAGTATTTTAATTCGTGTTGTATGTGATGAGATGTTGCGATTGTTAAGGACTGTTCCTGGATCACCTATTTCTGTTTCGAAAGTTCCAGTTTCACACAAACACTATGATAGGTAGAATGTATAAAGAAAATAGTCTTTTCCTATCTATTTATTGTATTCAGATATTTATATGAATTTGTAATTATCTAGATAAGCTAATGTATATTTCTAATTAGGCAGGGTGTTTTTGAATTAAGTTAAATTTACTATTAGATAGAATGTTTTTTAGTTTAATTAGACTTACGATTAAGTAAGTTACAGTTAATTTCAGATCTCACCAATTAGTAAGTTGGTAGTCCATAAATAAACAGTAACTTACATTGCAGTATTGTAATAAACATATTAGTATTTAAGTAAACGTGCATTTGTAATTAAGTATATTTATGATTAGGGATAATTAGTATTAATTAAAAGTTAGTTAGTGAAGTAAATATAATTTCTGTAAGACATATTTCATTTCTTATCTTTTCTGTCCTTAATTTTTTAAATATCAATTATTCTGCATTTTTATGTCATAAAAATGTAGAATAATGATACATGGACAAAATATCTTGTTTTATTGTCAGCTTCGTATGTCTTAATTTAAGAAAAAGTATACATTATTGACTTTAGTCCATACATTATCCGTGGTTAGTTTATCTTTAATCGGTAACGTTGATAGGTCACTCAAACTGTCAGATAATAAATATTTGAATGCAAAAAGAAGAATATAGCAATTGATGATAAGATTATCCTGTATCAGGTCTGTAATTTTAATGTTATCCACTTATGGCACGTTATCCTATGCGGTGTCGGTAACATCAAATGCGATATAGAGATGGTAAAGTAGTTTTGGAGTTTTCGTAACAAAAATTTTGATAACGTCAAAGTCATAGTTAATTAATCGCGGCAATTTGAAAATTCGAAATTTCTCAACATTTGAATATGTTTATCCACGATTGATAATTAATTTGCTTTTCTCGTTCCCCTGTAATTTTCAATTTATATTTCTATAGGCGATACTCACAACACTAGATATTTATATAATGTATTTTATTAACTTTCGGGTTTCTACAATTTCATTTTCAAATAACAATGTTTGTAAATAGATAATATAGCGCAATAATCGTAAAATATTAATTATAAATGTCACTTAAACATAAATACACTGAAAAACCGAACTTCTGTGCATGATCTGCATCTATTGCTTGAATACACGTGAACTTAATTTAACTTACAACATAACACGTTTAACGACGCTTTGAAAAAAGAAAACGTCACGCTGTATCGTAAATGCGGTACGTTTATCCATGAAAACACGCATACGATGGAACAAGAATTTCAGTTGTCGTTTGTATCCAAAATAGACGTGATCAAAGAAACGTTGCAAGTGACAAATTAAAATTCGCAACAAGTCATCGACAGACAAATGCAAAGATTCGTGTATGTAAAAAAATGTGTACGTTCGTATTTTCAGTCACGCATATGTATCTTCGCTTGTACGCAGAATTTACCTCTTCTTTTTTTTTTCTTTTTTCTCGTTTTTTTTTTCCTTTTTTTTCTGTATTTTCTTAATGCTCTGAAAATTCCATGAGATATTCGCATTATTATATTAAATTTCCTTTTTAAACTTCGCGCTTCCTCGTTGATCCTTTTTGTACAAATGCAGCTAAATTTGTGGATCGAGGGAAGCTTAACAAACCTCGAGTATCGATCGTTAACGCGATTGTAAAAATCAATATATTTCCATAACTACGTTAGTAACATTTTTCCCTTACTTACGACAAACGTCGGTATCTTGCAACCTTATTTTCTTTCAAAAATATGAAGCTTCGATTGATCGTCTTTAAGAAAATTCCTGGAAGCTAAGCACTTACGTGAGTAAAAACATTTACTAGACTGGAATTAGAGAGCGTAGTATTTCGTTATTACTTTTCCTTACACATAAGAAACACCGTGACATCTCGCGTTGAATGTGAAATAAAATAATTTCCTTTAAATCTTTAAATTCTATTCTTTCCGTTTCAACTTTTAAATTCCTCAGCTTTCAGCTGACGTTAACTGTCATGGACTTTGAGCTTCTGTGCGAAGGGTACAGTCCACTTATTGCTTTGATTTATCTTAATATTTAAACGATTATCAATTAAACCTACACAGGAAGAAATATGTGTATTATATTAAGTAATTACTTGCTAACAAATATTTTTCAACGCTGGAACTACCAACCTATACTTAGTATGCATATATAATTAGATATATAATAACGAACAAAGCGATGCAATGAAAATAAATAACAAGGTATACGTAATTATATTTCTAACTCGATAAGTGCTTATGTTAATTTCACCAAAAGCAGCTACGTGTTTTCAGTTATTGCGAAAACATACTCTTGGACAAGTTATTTCGACTGGTCTGATAGTTCCAGCGTTAATTGGTAGACAAACAAGGGAAGACAGTTACTTTAAAAACGATCAATCGTTGCCTTGATAATTAAACGTTCATACAACAAGCAGTTTACAAATTACAGGAAATGCTTCGCGGAAAATAGTTTGTCATCAGTCTGTCTCGCAAAATCGTATCAAAAGGTGTATGCAATGTACGTAGTAAAGGTAAAAAAAGAGAAAAGTGTCCGTAATCAGTTTCATATGAAAGCAACAACCGTGTAGGGTCATAATAAATATCACTGAAAAATTCCAAGCTACAACTAACATTCGAAAATTTTGCTTTTAAAAGCTGTCTTGCCCTTTACCGTTTCTTGAACACAATATCCAAACTAGGATGTGCATGAAACATCCGTGAAAGTCTCTCGTATTAATACGCTCCGTGAGATATCAAAAATACGTAAATTCTCGATTTTATCTTGAAAATAGGACAATTTAACATTTCGCCTACATATTAACATTAATTATTAAACGCTCCCTAATATGTAAATCGGTCACGTACGTTTAGAATCCTTAAATGTGCACATAGAAAAAGGAGTGTGCGACGCGATTGCCGGCGCCAACAATAATATCGTTCGCGTCTGAATTTGTTCTGCNATAATACTTCTTAATTATTCCGTACGATTTTTTTCGTAAGAAATTCATCAATCACCGTAACGTAATTCAGTGTAAAAGAGAAATGAAAGGAAACGATCGAACGAAAATGATTGGAGGAAAAACGATCGAACCGAAAATTTGACAAAGACACAATAAGACAGCTTTTAAAACCTGAGAGCTTACTTAATAATAGAATCGGATAACATCGGATGTATAAATAGTAAAATTCTTGATGCAAGAAAACCTACATTGTAAATCGTTTAGAATCCTTAAATGTGCACATAGAAAAAGGAGTGTGCGACGCGATTGCCGGCGCCAACAATAATATCGTTCGCGTCTGAATTTGTTCTGCACGAGAAAAACACCGACGTTTTCATCGGTACATTCGCGTCACCCGATAACTTTCTTCCTGTGACGGTATAAATAACGCGATTCTCGAAAATACTGCGACAATAGATTCACGATAAAATCAATGTGACATATAAACGTTAGCAACAACATCTTTGGTTTTTTTTCAACTCTCTGTTACGTAGAAATAAACAAGAAACTAATAGGGTTGTGTATAAGGGGGTTGGGGGGAGAAAGGGGATAATATATCAACGTAAATTCTCTCCGGTAAGTCTGTCTTAACTATAACAAAGCGATAAAACGAAATCTGTGATAAAATACGTCGAAAATATAGTTAATAAGAACCGCAATGAAACCGACAGCAACGAAACAACGACAAAGTGGAAAACTCGTGAAAACACTTGGTTTTCTCCTCGATTCGGATGGGGCCGCGACGCGACGGGCCCCTCCCTGTATCCATAACAATATCTCCTCATCGTCATTAGCCCGGATGACAACCGTTCAACAAAGAAAACAATTGCTAAAGATCTGCGCAATATCTTACAACGTTATTAAAACCTCTGATCGTAACATGCGCGAATAGCTCCGCGCTCGTCGAAAAGTTTACCCTAAATACGCTATTGATATGCACTAATTAACCCTTCCCCCCTGAACGGGAAGACAAATACAATGTTAATACACGTGGTGACGATTTGGTTAGCCAGGGCAATAATACTTCGGTGACAATAATAACTCGAACAAACGTCAAAAGGTTGCAATAATAGCAATGATAATAGCAATGATCGATAATAATCAAGGGTGTCGTTCGTGAGTGTGAGAGATAGAGAGAGAGAGAGAGAGATTAGTAATATTTATAATAATAATAATAATTCCTAAATGTTCGCGCTCGTAACAGCGACAAAGGCATCGCTCTAGAACGAGTTCAGCAATTCCTCCGATGTTCAGTCGTTTCGTTTTCTTGCCTCTCTACGATTGTTCTACCTATCTCCTCGTCTCCTTTTTTTTTGTCTTTTTTTTGGTTTTTTTCTTTTTAATTTTCTTTTCCCTTTTTTTTCCGGAAGGTATGTAGAAGTCGGCAGTTTTCGGGCAGCTATAGACTCGATTGCGAAAGACACGTTTTTAGTGGTCCACCAGCCAGCCACGACCAGAAACGGGAGATTGCTTGGGTCACGTGGAGTCGTCAGGATATCATCTTCGACGTCCCCGTGGCGCTACAGAAAATGGCGTCGCTCGTTCGGCTCCTGATAGATCAGCAGCCAATTGGCTCAGCTCCTGATGCAGCAGCCGCGCTGCTTCGGTAATCATGCGGCTAGCAGGTTCTTGATGTTTTTAGGTGTGTTATCCTCGTTCAGGTGCTTGGTGGTGTAGCGGAGAGCGTTCAGCAGACCCTCGCTCTTGCAGGGTGGCTGATCCTTTAGTAGCTTCACACAGCCTTTAACCTGGAAATACCAAGTGATTTTAATAAACGAATTTCGTTCATTTAACTAATTATTTTATAGATTGAGTCGTTCATAGATTGAGTCGTATAGCTTGTCAGAGTTTGTGTATATATGTTACGGTAAACGTGATTAACCCTTTGCACTCGAAGACCTTTTCGCTGTGAAAAAGCTTTTCTTAGGTTTCTAAAAGCTCCGTGATACCTTTTACGTCAAAATAAGCAAAGAATATTATACGTTTGCGTTTGAAACGAGCGGAATTATTTTATTTCGATATTTCGCGCGTAGTTATTTTTAATATAGTTATCGTCGCTTATTTAGAGTTATGGTATTAAAACGAATGGTAACTGAGAGTCGCCTCTCGAGTGCAAAGAGTTAATCTAGTGATTATACTACCACCACTATGTTTGGTAAATGTGAGCCAGTAGAATACAGCGCAGCTTTTTGAGTAGTTACTAATTAGTTTTTAGTTGGATATTGTGACACTAGAGGCTGAGAATAACGATATTTTATAATTTAGAATAAAAAATTCAATAAATGGCTATTTTAAGTCACACGAATGTAATCCAAACTTAACTTAGTGATGATTATACATAATAACCGGCAATTGCTCGCAATCACCGGATTAATCACATTTACCGTGACAGATACACCGAGTCCCAGAAGTACTTGCAATCCCTGATTTCAAACGATTATTCGAAGTACGAATGCTTCGGTGACTTATTCTATGTGATAGATAACAGATAGTTATTTCAGAACGATCGAGTGACGTAATTTCAAAGGAAACATTACAAACATTTAACCCTGCTATGTTCTTTGCTGTATTCTTTACTGCATTGTATACCGATTCAGAAATATTTGCACTTCTGCTAGGAATTGACTACGTATATTTTTGCAGTGGGTGTATACAGTGCCTAGGTAGATCGTATAGTATGTATTACTATCTAAATTTGCACGGGGTGACTGACTTTCTTTGATGTGCCGAAATTTATTGTTCATAGACCGTCTAAATATTTCTGAAAATCGTCTATGAATTGTTTAAGGATCCTCTTAATATAGCTACTCGCGTGTTATGATTAGCTGTTTGAGCGCGGTTAATGCAGTCTAGTAAATGTTTACCGGAGATCTGTGTTATATCTCCAGGATATATTTTCTATGGCGTGTTTGCCTACGTGTTTGCAAAAGCGTATACCTGTGAGGTGGAAATGGTAGGAGAAAGTAGAAATTTGGGAACTTCTCACCGTGACTAAAGTCTCTCTAGGCGGTTACCCAAAAAAATAGGGTGTCTGTCGAGTCATAAAAAAATCTGGTTGACTTGTCTGTGATTTACAGTGTTCTAACAATAATAGAATTTATAAATAGGAAACAGAAAGAGAGTTGAGGTTCAGGATATGGAGAAAGGTATTTTATGATATTTTTACTGTTTACGTAAGGCGATTATAATACGTTAACGTAGGTGTGTAAACTTTTTATAGATTCGAACCGACCTTAATGTTTTAAAATAAATTCGAGTTCGGTTATCAAGCGTTCGTTGAAAGGAATTAAATCCAAATACAAATATAATTTCGAGTATAAATATATTTAAAGATAATAACGCTTCGAAATGGTAATTTTATTTTACGCGAAATACGTGTATTTACATAAGCTAATTATAATACGGCAACGGGTATAGCATACCCAAGATTAAAATTTAAAAATGAAAATTTAGTTAGCCGGTGTTTATTTTGGAAATTGAAAGCAAATATGAATGCAATTTTGAATGCGAATACTAAGGTATAGCGATTTTATGTTATATCAAGTATATACTTGAAATTTTGTTAGTATTATTAGTTTGTCCAAAAAGGAAGTGTCTTCGTCCGTTTATTGCTAATTCAAAATGAATAGTAACTTTTTATCAATCACATAGAAGGTAAATAATCTTTTAATATATTCTTCTATTTCTGTTTCTACAGATATAATTTTACTTAGCGTTATTTTTGCTCGAATATAAATATCAAGAAGCTGTTATTATGACGTTTTAACTTAATTGAATACACCATACACGCCTGATATATTTTTAAATTATTTCTTAAAATAGTCCGATCTAAGGATTGACGTCAGTGAAATATTAAATATATCCCTTTTGTAATATACGCGACAATGGGCGTGGTACGATAATTATTTTAAATAGCGTATACTTACATCGACATTCGAACCCTTAACAAAGGCACCTTGGGGATGAACGTGATCATAAAGGATCACTAACCCTACCATCACTCTCAGAACAAAGAGCTGAGTTTCCTCTCGCTGGAATTGCGCCAGTAGATTCCTAAGAACAATAAAATATCTCGGGTCAAACTGCTGTTGCTTTTCATCTTTCTTCGGCTATCTTTCCTTCCAGGCAATGTAAAGGTTCTTTTACCCCCTGGTCAGATCAATGCATTACTTACGGATTTTCTAACATGCGCAGGCAAACCTTGGCCATGGTACCAAGCGTTTCCGTGATATTTTCACGTGCCACATCTTCGTTCTGAAACGAGGAATAATTTATACGAATCTTCGTAACACAAGAGTGCCGTAAAAAGTATTACGTTCCTGCGTTTCGTTATCTAACATTTTCGGGATAATCTAATTTTTAGAATAAAATCTTTCGAATCAATGCATTTTCCAATTCTTTCTAACGTTATAGCGTTAATCTATTATGTTATCTAAACTTTCGTCGTTCGCTTTATATCTGTTAATTTCATTACTCTGTTATCGCAACAAAGCATTGTTTAGAATCGTTTACGATATTTCTAATACTCTGTGTCACACTGATCCCTTTGTTCTATCGAACAATAGTACGTTTTTGTAAACTTTACAAAGTCGTGGTAATCTAAACTATTAAATGACGGTGACAAATTAATTGTACATTCAGTGTGTTATATTTTGAATTTAATTATTTAATATCGTATTTATTTTGTCAATGTTGAAAACTAGCTGAAATTAATATTTGAAATTAGAAATTTGTCCTATCTTTCGACGAATTATTTCGCGTGTCTGTTTCTCGATATTTATAACCGAATGTCATTTCGCGTAAAAGCAAAATAAAAATGTATTTTTAAAGGTATAACGTGTCCTTCGTTTAGCGTCATTAGCTCCTTCGCATCTGCGAACCAGATGCCTCGCGAATTTATGTTTTCTTCGAGACTTTAAACGCGATATTTCGTCACGTGAACGTCAAATTGCGAGATATTTCGTGCAAACGATTTCTCGATTATAAATATGAAAGCTAATTCGCCATGCGTTTAAATTAAAAATCACAAGGATTTGATAGAAATTTATAATAATTCATTCGGAGTCTATAAAGCCATGAAATTAACAGATAAAACACAGATAATAAAACTCTGACAAATAATAAATATTCCAAACAAATTAATGTATAAAACACAAACGATAGGGCTTCACCCTAATTCCATATCAAGAGTGATAACGTCCAACTGTATACAAAACTACCTAATGAATAAATAAAACACTGATAATGGAACTTTGACAAGTAGTGAATAACCTAATTCCATACTAAATTAGCTGACAACTTATGACTGCCAACTAAAAGGCCACGAAATTAATAAATAAAACATAAATAACGGAACTTCGAGATGTAATAAATATTATAATTCCAAAAGTGATGTCTCCCAACTACAAAGTCACTGAATGAATTGATAAAGCACAGATAATAGAACTTCGACGAGTAGCGAACATTCTAATTTCTCACCAAAACAACTAAAAATTGACGAAATTAACAAATAAACCACTGCAATTAACAAGTTCATCGAACACGCTTCTCGGTCCATTATAATAATCAAAATTCATTTTCACTGGCGTATTACGAATAGTCTTTATCGTTCCAATTAAAATATACACGTATCTACACGTCTGTTGCGAATGAATCTGGCATCCATTATACCGGTAAATGTTCCGAGAACTGTTTTATCCTGAATCACTTGGAATAATAGCTTTTAATTTTCCGCTTCGATGCCCGTCATTATTTATATCGACCTATTTTGTTTCTACACCGTTGTTCCGCCAGTTTCGCGATGTTAATGAAGCCAACCCCTTGATACTTATACCAAACGTGGCAAACGCAGCGTCCCTTTGTCTTGCTCTAAAACGAAGATGGCCGATAAAAATGGGAAGGCTAATAATTAGCAGACAAAACGGGAAAACCGGTGTCTATTATTACGTGAAATAGACACGCAGACATCGGGCGTGCACGTGTGCGCGCGAAGAATGGTCCTCGCTTGAATGGCGCCCATTCACTGTTACCAAAGCAGGTAAATTCATTTTCAAAGATTTCACAGAACCTTTTCGTTCTTTGCGTCCTTCTTCTGGCTATTATAAGCTACCTCTTGCCTGTTTATTTCCGGAAACAAAGTCGATTTTCAAGCGCGTTGAATGATTCAAAGGTGATCTAGCCGGGGAGATTGCTAGCATTTACTTGTCGCGCGAAATAACGTTCCATGGAATTCACTTTTCCTTTGTTCGTTGTCACTCGTAGGACGTGCTTTGAAGAAGATTTACTTTTAACGCGAGCGAAAGAGCTGTACAAATATTTTTGATGAACTCCCGAGGACGATTACTTCCTGCGAAATTTATGCTGCTTCTTGATTCTTCACTTTTTCGCGATCCCTCGGTTATTTGAACGTCGCGACGTGGAAATGTAAAAGAGAATTCTAATCTTAGCCCGTTAGAAAATATCGATGTTGCAATTCATGGAACGAGATAGAAATTAGAATAAAAATTTTCGATCCAATTGAGAAACGACGAGATAACAACTGCCAACTAATGTAAGAAGTTCGGATTATCGAATAGCGATTGAATTTCCAATTTGGAATTCAGTCAAAAAATCGCGATGTAGATTACACTCCGCGACAAGTGCCAACTGGTTAGAAAAACTCGGAAGTACCGAGTAAAAATTGAAATTTTTTGGAATCCTATCAAAACTTTACAATTACAATTTATCAAAAGCGTGAATAACGATTGAATTTTAAATCCAATTAATAAATAATCATTTAAATCTCATCTGTTACAAACAATCGAAATCCATAAAATATCGAATAAAATCTAATAAGCAATATTTAAGAAAAGTCGAAGATATGATATAAATATCGTTTTCTTATCCTATTACAAAAGGAAGAAATGAAAGTGACGCGATGAAGGTCCAAATTGAAATTTCAAATCCAGACGAAAGGAATAAGCGAGGATATTATTCCAACAGGTACCCGAACCAGTTTTCGCGAAACTGTCAAAGAAGCTAAAAATAAAATTCTTCCATGAATATATGAGAAAAGATACTGTCTCGCAAATGAAGATTAACGAGTGACTGTTCGGCGAAGGGCAGCTCGATAAACAAGACAAGCGACGACACCATCTCAATCGATTCGATTCAACCGGAATTCTCAGGGACCGGGATCGATCGGCGTCCGGATGGATCGATAATTGTCGTGGAACGACGAAAGATAGGGGGAGAGTACAAAGAAGGGAAGCGATACCACTTACGTCCATCAAGAAAGTAATGGTCGCGTGACTCAGAACTCGAAGCATGGGTGTCGCGTGGGCGTAGAACAAGGACATTCGGTTGGCTAGCTCGTTCCCAACCACGAGGTCCTTCTCAGCGTTTTCCTGTCGCGCCAGGGAAGCTCTGGTCAGCGTCCTTCTGTAATAACTGAAGTCGTTCTGAATGGCGGGGGTCTTCATCTTGTGCTCGTCGAACTTTAAGACGAACTCCAGAATTTCCGCCAGCTGTTTCACCAATGCTTGCTGGGTCTCGAGATGTTGGGTCGGCGAGAGGTTCCCGGAGCATAGTTGGCCCAGGATCTTTGGTACTACCTTTTCTGGAAAACGTCAAAATGCTGATTGTTAGACCGGAGTTACGGCTCTTTGTAGCGTCGCATATTTCTTTCTCCCTTCCTTTCTTTCCTTTTCGTCGCCCTAAGCCATGGTTTCAACAGTCTTTTCTATCTACACGTGGACTCAACGAAGCTTCGAGCCGGTGCTCAAAGTTTGACAAAAGTATAAAACTTGAAACCGAAACTCGTTGCTAACTAATATAAAATTTATTGGCATGTTAAAAGACTACAAGAGTAAATCTTTTTTATTCAAATTTGGTCTATTTAGATATTTTAATCCTTTGAGTGTGACTCGACACGGAGAAATTATTTCTAGAGATATATTCTGACATTTAATCGAATTTATTTTTTCCTTTATTTATTTGAATTGCCCTTGTTTCTAGTCAAAGTAAATCCCAAATAAAAGATTGAAAAGCGTTAAGAGCTGCTGGTAACAAAATTGAAATGTAATTCAGACCGCAAAGGGTTAAATGGTGGCTTATATTCTTCACTTTGTGTTCTTGATATTATACTGAAGAGGTTAATACTTTTATTTGGGATATTTTTCAATTCACAATCGACCCAGTATCTTGAGAAGAAATTACAATTCTGTTCCAGCAGTATAACGGAGATGTAAGAATTAATATTCAAAATGACAAATAGACCCAATTAAATCTGAAGAGCAAGACTTCTAGAATAAGAAAACTTCATTCCAAGCTATCGAGTATTTCTTTTCTTATGTAAAGTCACTCCCTGGGTAATTATGCCGTGACTTACACGATTTCTTCCAGTTCCAGCAAGAAACGCTCGCAGGGAAGCCAAAGACCATGGTATAATATGTGGGTTAAGAAATTGAAAGTCGAAACTTTGGCCGGGGAATGTGTGTTTCTGAAGCTTACTTTCCATGCTATCATCTTTCCATTTATTCCCGTGCGATCGTAAATCGCAAAGAAAAGGACTAGAAAGGTTTCGGAGATTAATGTGAAAGTCGGTAAAAAAGTACATGCAAAAGGTTCGTTACAATTCTGGTTCTTGCTATTATCGAGTTTCTAGATTCGCCCGGGAGAAAAAGGCAAGTCTGTGTCCGACCGATTTATTTTTAACGCAGTTTATGAACTGGCGGACATTTTCATTCCGCTCGGATGGCCGCCGCGTTATGCAAAATAAAGGCAATAAATGCGTCTGAAGTTTATAAGCGGTTGAAACTTTCGCTCGTGCAGATGCAATGATATTGGATTTCCAATCACCGTGTGTGCGGGGATATTCAGACTAGATTCAACCTAAACAATAATCCCTCGCGATCCGTGACTAAACCGATATCGACATTTAAGATCTTACGGACTTTTTTGGTTTCGGCGAATGACATCGTGATTGAGGCTATAGTGTTGACTTGTTCTTAAAAACCCGAGATTTCCATTGATAAATTCTAAATTCTTTTTAAATAAAGATTAGAAACAAATTATTTGTAAATAGCTATTTATTTTCGTCATTACTATATTTAAATACGTATTGAAGGTCGAGAATTTAATTTTAAATGGACGTTGATCGTTTAAAGCAATGTGTCTTCCGACATTCTCGGTTTTCCTACTTAATCGAGATAATTCGAGAAATTCGATTGAAAAATGAAGACTGGCATGCGCGATATCCTATTTTAGCAATTGAACACGCGGTAATTGACGCGAGATATCAATTACTGTTAAATGTCCCATTACTGTTAAGTATTCGCATTCGTGAAATTTGAATGCAGTTTAAAAATATTCGTCGCGCGGTGGAAATGAAATAAAGCAAAAGAACGAATGAAGTCGACACTCACCGAGTTCCAATGAAAATTCATAGAATCTCTTCAGCTTCGCGACCAGAGGGGCAACAGTCAGATAGGCTTTTCGTTGACACTCTTCCGTGGGCGCCGAAATCGCCTCCCTGATTTCTTTCCCTGCCCCTTTGTAGCACTGAATCTCCTCCAAGATAGATTCTGAATTTTTCAGAACCCTTTGCACCGCTTCAAAGGTCTCTCGTTCTATGTCGGAAGGTTGTGCATCTAAAAATTCGATAAAAACGGCTATCACTCGCCAAGTGATGGTGTACCCTTTTACGAACGCCACGCGGCGTGTGCCAACACTTCGATATATCGAGCAATCGTTTGATCGCGAGAAGCTTTCGAACGGACGAGGAAGGAATTGGACAGGCAAGGGGTCACGATTCGTAAGGAACGTATCAGCACGAGTATACTCGTCGAACTTACTTTCGAAATCCAAAAAGACGTCGTACTTTTGAGGCGTGCAACAGGTAGACTCGTCTCGAGCCAGGAGGCTCAAAAGCTTGCCCATCTTCGGTCTGAGGCTTCCTTTCACCTAGTATTGTTTACAACATGAAAGGCATCTAGATTTCAAACAGACAAAAATTACACGTATAAAACTCGCCTTAAATTTAATAGCCGATCGACACAGAACGATTCGCTGTACTATTTCAGCCGTTCAACAAACTGTAATTCCGCTGATCTTTTGTAACGGTTGCTCTAAAAATCCGAAGAAACACCACAAGACGGTTAACCTTGCAGGAAGTGTAGTACTTCCTTTTATGGAAGTTTAATCACGGTCTAATTAAAGTCTAGTTAAAGTTCCTGGACGAAAAAGTTAAGCCGAAGTTCCAGTGTCGCGAACACTTTTCGGGTAGTCTCAACCACTCGATAAACAGTTATCCTGTCTTTTCACGATTTGTTCCGTTCATCTTTACTAGTGATTAAACCAAAGAAACCTATTTAATTGTAAGTGAAACATTTACGTTAAAATGTTGAAGTTTGATCATGGCTTAATCCAAGCGTAATCAAACTTCGCTAACGAAGAAGTTGGTGCAACGACCGAACATCGTGAAAATCAGGAATGCTCTTCAAGACGGTTTTAGCGATTCAATAAATATTAATTTCGTTTTGCAGAGTTTATCCCGTTCGTCGTTACTAAGAATTATAGAAGAATTACAGCAAAACGTAGTATAGTGGAACTGAATTTTTTAAAATTCTAGGTGAAATCTTCAGTTTTAACGATTCGATAAGTCGTAATCCCACCTTTTAATTATTTATCCCGATTCCTTTTCCCAGAAGCTTCGCCAACAGCGTAATAAGACGATGCGAAATGCTCACGTTTTAAGATTCATGTTCGATGAAAATTTAATCAAAGTCTAGTCAGAGCTGGTCGAATTTAATCCAAAGTTCGTGTATCGCGGAAATCGAAAATACCCTTGGGACAGTCTTAGCAATTCAACAGATCGTAGTTCTCCCAGTGCGCGCGATTTATCTGGTTCATCTTAAATGGAAGCTACGCGGAAAAAAATACGATGTAATAATAAATCTCGCAAAATTTTTCGATTAAAATTTTAATTAAAATCCAATCATCGTTTGGTCAAAATTAGATCTAGTCGAAGATAATCCAAAGTTCTCCATAATATCACAAAAATCGAAACACTGTGTTTCAACAATGATATTTATCTTCTACAGATGATACACCAAAAAAAATGTACAAACCAATTAAGCTCGCAAGATGTGTCGGTCACGGTTTAATCAGAGTGTAATCGGAGTCTAATCAAAGTTCGTCGATAAAGTTAATCCAAAGTTGAACTATCACGAAAATGGAGAACACTCTTGGGCCAATCTGGTTGACGAGTACCACGAGAGCAGAGAAGAATGGTCGAACGAGTGCCAAAACCGATCGGGAAGAGTCAGGATGAAACAGGGTATGAGACAGTCGGTCCGAGTTTGCGTCGTCACTGGCCGGAGTCAGAGCGGAATTTGAATTTCTGGCTCGATCCCTAAGCTGATCCGCGCGCGTACATGTCGAAGTGTTAATTCCAGACAAACGACGCGTGCATGCACGTACACGAGCGTACGTGTACGTACACATTAGGCAGGCCTGGTGTCCGTATCGGGACCCGCGGAACGAATGAATTCTGCGAAGTCGTCAACGAGGGATGAACCTTCTGTTAATTCCAGCCTGCGGAGCTAATCTGTGCTGACCTCACCTGGAACGGTTGAAGATTTCAAGGACTAACGCCTCCTACTGTAATCCACGCGATCGTATGCCAGTCAGAGACTTTAATTGCTTCGAAAGTATTTACTTTTTAACCGTGTCGTTCGCTCTCGCGATAAGCTCTCGCGGATACTTCGGAATCAGCTGTTCGTGTTTAATTTCGTGGAACAGAGCGGACGGGTTCAGCGCGGAGAAATTTGTTCCACCGGCAAATGAGGAACTGCAGTTTCTGGACGAAAGGTAATTAGAAACGGGCAGCTGGACAGAGATAAGTTTAAATTACCGGTGAAACTGGTTTGTTAGTTCCCCGTGACATAACAAGGGAACGTTATCAGCTTACGCAGCGAGAGGTAATTAGCTCGTTTCATTCGTGGAATGCGATCATACTCGGCGATGCTTGGCCAGGGCATAGAAAAAAGGAACGCGTTTATCGCGTAATTCGTTGGTAATCAACGATAGAACGATAGAATCGGGATAAACACTGGAAGACTGCGGTGAAAGCTTGTCACACGTGAGGGAACAACGATCGAGTTTGCTTGATCTAAAATTGTGCACCGAGGGATTCCAATGTACCAGCGAATGTCCCCGTTATTTTTAGCAGAAAACCGTGTGTCCCGTTAACGAACATCTCTTGTCACGTTGAACCTCTAAGATTCGCCAATTAGCCAGCCGGATTCTGAATGCGATCGGTTCGTTCGTTCAGAAGCACTCGATTAAAAATACACGCTCGTAAACCAGCGTGTTATATTCCTCCTTTCTCTTTTTTTTTTTTCTTTTTTCTTTCACCTCGACACGCTCCGGATCGATCGCGTTCTTAACCCGACGAATATCGGATATAATCGAAAATAACTCGATCCGACACGAGGGTAGGATAAATGTTTACGTTGAAAATTCCGCCGACGATTCGACGCAGAAGCGTATCTGGAATCGGCAAAATATTATCACAGTGGCGGCACAACAATCATCGCTTCCGTATCGCGGCAGGGTAACAAAACGATTCCTTGTCGAAACGGCGTGATTCTCTCACGATCAATCGCACAAACAAACCATCCAAACCTGTCTGAGATCACGTTAGCGAGTCCCGGCCGCGCCATGCGTTCCGTTGGTCGAAATAAAAGCACACACATGGGTAAAAATTCACGAGCTGACGAGGATTCGCCGCGCGTGGATGAACGTGCACGAGGAACGGTCGAGAGATCCTATGTCCGATGGCCATGGATGAGGATGACGGTAATTTAGCGACACGCTGGAGGGATTTCGTCGGAACGCCGAAGAATTGTCCCATGAGAACTCACCGTGAAGAAGAGCCGGCGTGATCGCGCTCGACAACGCGAATACATGATGCTGACAGGTGCACGTCGAAGCCCGGGGATGGTCAACAAGTAACGCGAACCGAGTGCAACAACTGTCATTCAACGGACGGCCATGTTGCTGTTCGCAAGGGGTTGCGTTGTGTAGTGGCGCGGTTCGAGGCCTCTCCTTATTTGGTAAACGACAGTGGCGGCGGCACGTTCGCGCGAAAAATCAATGGGGTTAGTTCCACGGTTCCTCCTCGGGGTGACGCTGCTACTACTATTCACGGTCGTTCGCGGTTTTGAAATTCCTTTTCCTCCACAAGTAGAAAGGATTCCCAAGAATTTTAAGTCAAAGAATTCTACTTCCATTTTTCATTTTGCGAGAATTTTAACCGATCGTGAATATTATAGTTTATTTTTTTGCAATTTAGGGATTTGGGGCAATTGGATTCTTTGGACGATGAAAGATTTATAATAGATTCTTTTATGTGGAAAGTTTTTAAGATTTTAGATTGGTAAATGAGATTAGTTGAATTTATTTAAAGACGTCAAGGTTTAAGTCTTTAAAAAAACGCGAATTTGAATAAATGATATCTATTCGAAGCGAGAATAGTGTTTGGATACAGTAATTAAATAAAGTTATAATACGCGTTCGTTTCTATAGACTCGAAATAATTAATGAGAAAACTTTTAATGAAGGAATTGCGTAATGCTGAATTTTAAAATAGCTCAATTATATATGCTTTTCCAATCGGTTAAATTTTGAAATTCAAGCAGCTTACAGGAACCAATAATTTACTATATCCTTTTTTTTATTGGAAATGTACGTGGAATTTTTAATCAATGTTCCATCAAACTTTCTAATTAAAATGAATCAACATAGTTTAGATATTTGAATAATTTAAAATCGTTAGACATTTTAGGCCCTTTTTTTAATTACACGCGAAGCTTCAAAAACATTTAAATTCATCGGTTACGTTTAAACATATTTAAATACCGATTAATTTTTTTCTTATCCTTTTAAAAAGTACACCGCACGTTAGCATGCAAACATGTGCACAAATATGTAAATACAATCTGTCGACGAGTAGATGCAAGAATAGACAAGGAGATCGAGACAAGAAATAAAACCTATGAACGATGAATAAATATCCATGTAATTAATTTAAGTGTCGAAAGCTTCGTCAAACGGAATTCGAAAGTAATTCAAGCGTCATGCATATGCGAGTATTCCAGCGTAATAATTCTGAAATACCTGCAAGAGAACAATCGGCAAAGAAATAGCTGATCTCTTAATTAAAAGCACGCTTCGCTTATTCAATGGTGAATCGCAAATATGTCGAAGCGCCCGTTGTCTTTGTTCGACCAATGGCGCCGCTACGGTGAAGCCCCGTATTTCAAAATACGATTATAAATTTAGAAATTCTCGAGAACTCGTGGCCAACTCATCCATGAGGAGGTATGCCCCTTTTTTTTGTGCAGCAGACCAACGGGTTGCCTGTGACGGTCAAGATGAGAGTCGAAAGGGTGAACAATATCGTCTGACCGGGTACAGCCTGACCGAGTTACCAGGAATCAATCGCGTTAATGTTTATGCGGCTTTGCCGGGAATACTCGGGTCAGTACCTTTGTGGGTTAACGCTCGTGGGGTAGACGAATGACATTGAAATGACAACCCATTTATGAGCCACAGGAATATTCGCGTCCCTTGTGTTACCCGGCTTTGAGACGAGACGACACCTTTTCTTCAAAATCCGGAAATTCCGAGGAATGACTCGGCAGACTCGAGAATTCATTTATATTTATTAAGGACACGATTTTCAATCAGGTTTTTCTTGTGATACTTCGATGGGACACGAAAGTTTCTAGATAGGAAAATTCGTTTGTTCTTAATTTCTTCTAAAACAAACGGAAACGTCGCAAAGTCGAAAATATTTTATTTTATTCTAGGGATAGAAAGTCGATAATTTTTTTTATTTTATTCTAGGGATAAAAAGTCGACATTTTTCTATTTTATTCTAGGGATAGAAAGCCGAAAATTTTTTTATTTTATTCTAGGGGTAGAAAGTCGAAAATTTTGTAATTTTATTCTAGGGATAGAAAGTCGACATTTTTTTATTTTATTCTATGGATAGAAAGTCGAAAATTTTTTTATTTTATTCGAGGGATAGAAAGCTATTGTAATTGTGGAAAATTCGAAACTAAGCGCTTATCGTTTCTATCTTTTCAAATATTTAATCAAATATACCGCTTAACAGAAGGAAAAATAACGAGGAGGTAACAAGGAACGCACGATGTAATAGCAGAGAAATAACAATGGTAATTTAACAATGGATTTAACAACCCTAATTTTTCACGGTCTCTAAGAACGATATAAACGGAAATTCTCGCTTGAACAACTTACTTGGAAATTCTTAGTTGTACCACACGAACCCTCAGATCGTTCCACGACGTGGTACGTTCAAATAAGACGTAAAGAGATCGTTATTTGCTTGAAGGAAATTCCGTGTCAAGAGAGAATTAGTTCGTATTATCTATCGGACACTGAAAGAGTAGTCAACGACGTGGATGGCCGTCACGATTTCGCTTCCATATTTCCTATAAAATAGTAATCGTTGCTCATATTACACGAACCACCATACACTATTGCGAGCCCGACATGCATTTACTATTTCGAGTACGCATGATAGACCCAACCGTATCTGCAAATGCTCTCTCTCTCTCCCTCTTTCTCTTAGTATGTCGCAGAAGTACGACCTCGTTCCATAATAACGTGCCACAAAGTGTTTCTTCCCATTTGTGCATGCAAGGTTAAAGAGAAATTAAGGTACCTTTTACGAGACACTTTTAGAAGCTCAGATGCAATTTTTCTTCTCACTGGTCAATTAAAGAAATTTCTTCAGAAAAATATTATTTCGTATTTCCTAATTTAAAAGTGATATTTCAAAATAATAAAATACTATATTAAACTATTTTTTTAGTAAAGTTCCTCAAGAATTTAACCCTTTGCACTTCAGTGGTGACTGACAGTCACCATAAAATTTTGAAGACTTGTGTTAACACATTGTTCACCGGCTGTTTTTCTCAGAGTTTATTTCTTCGGAATAGATGTGGAAGTGAAATTTTTATTCAAAGTTTCTTTTTTACAGCAAAGTGGACACAACTTGATTGATTTTATTAGTTAAATATTAACTAAAGAATGCATTAAACGAACGAAGCTGACGCGAAAGAAAAGCGCAGATCACGAGTTTAGTCGTTACCGGTTAACAATGTGTTAATTAATATATCAAATTTAAGAGATAACGAGATCAAATAATTTTACGTATCAATTATTATATAATTCTTTATTTACCATTCTAAAAAACGTCAATTTTATAGAAAAAAATCTGTGAATTTCTACTCTTCTGTAGCCAAAAAATCATCGAGCGCAAATGATTAAATATTTGAAAGAACAATGATGAAACTATTAATTCTCGTATTAAAATGTTCTCGTACGATATTATTTATTTCTAATCGAGAGGATATTTTTAGAATCTCTAGATCGCAAGTAGAACTTCACGTCGCTATTAATTACAACGGGCATCGAATCGGATAAAAAGCTGTTCTTAATGGTTTCGCGCAATGAAAAGTCCACAGAGGATTACATTCGCGTACGTTCATTTCAATTTTCAATTTTCTCATCAGGCGAAGGCTGTACATGTACCCGCTGAATTTCAGAGCAATTAATTTCTATCAAAATCTACGACGTCCTTGGCATGACACCTTCATTGGCCAACCGGAGCCACGTTGACTCACGGCATTTATTACAATCAACATAATCTCAAGGCGCGTCGATTACCTAGGTTGACCGTGACAGTCGCCGTGCCCCGAGAGCTTTTAAAAATATTAATAAAATCGATATATCGTGTACACGGCGTATTTTAAATAATTTATATCCCCGCGTGCTTCGGTGACGTCAATCACCGTGCAAGCACAGTGAAAAACAAGCGTTGTCCGGTGACGCAGTGACATCTTGCCAAAACGATCGAGTCACGTCGAGTTATTCCACGTACTGCCCTTTGTTCGCGAATCGTCAGCGTCGCGAGGCTCCTACAGCCTGTTTAGACCCGAGGAAACGGTTTCCGTGGTGCATCGTTTAAATATCGTCGCGGTGTCGTGATTTTTGCACCTCTTTCAAGTGCCCGATTGGATAATCGTCGGAAACCGTGGGCGAAGATAATCGACGCCTATTAAAGGCCTTTTTGTGCATCAATTCCAGCAAATCAATTGAGTCCCTCGCCACCTCCCACCATGACCCCTCGGTGCTGCTCTCTCGAGCTCCCCTTTCCTTCGGTCAACCTTAATTTTCGACGCTGCGACGATAGGCGAACCGGCAATCATGATGACTCTGCCACCGGTTACTTACGAACGTGCGCACACGAATACACCAGAGACTTGTACACCACGAGGTATTTTATGCGTTGGAACGTTGCTACGACTTTAACTGCCACTTTTTCTCCTCCCTTGCCTGTCCGATGTTGTCAGAAGAAGTGGCACGCCGGATGCTTTTTGCCCGCTTCACGCGTGCCGTTCTCTCGATAAACTGGGCAAAGCGGAGTTGTCTAATAAGCAGGTTTATCGAGTGGAAGAAAGTGAAAGAAGCTAGGGTATAAACTGGTTCGATCCTTTTTTTTATCCCCGCCTCTGTAGGAATGCTCCGCGGCTTTTTCGTGCTACCGGTTGCGGTGGCGTAATCGGATGTGCGTATCATCTACCTTGGACTTGGCTGGTGGAATAATTATCTTCAGTTTCCTCCGCAACTTTTTGTTTCCCGGCGTTTAAGTATCGTTCCTGACATCCAAGGTTTTTCCATCCAGTAGGCTCCAGTTGTAATCGACAGACTTGGCAAGCATAAATTATACCGGGCGATTTTAATTTATTTCCGAAGCAGTTGAAACGACCGATTTCGGCTGTTTTATTTCTCATTACTACTGTTTCCGCTGAAATTAATATCGAGTTTTACTGGAGCAGAAATGTTATCGTAAATAACTGTTTATCTTCGTCGTATTACTTTAATTATTTGCATCCTTGTGTACTATATTTCACTGCACCTGAAGTCGTGATTTCTGATTTTCCTTTTGCACGGTTCACCGGCATTTCAGGCAATCAGGATGGATCGATATTAAATCAAATTTGTGAAATTAGTTAACGATATTCCTACGATGCGTAAGTATATATCATCGACTATTCGGAGTCTGTTCTCTTGTCGGACGACCAGCATTCTAAGTCCCTAATCCCGAGTCGCTACAGGTTGATAAACATATCTCAATAGAACGAAATTACTCGTATCGGCTTTAAAATGCAAGTTTCGCGGAGCCAAGATTATTCATTGAGTATGGCATTAATATAATAACCTCCCTGAAAAGCGATGTTTCTTCGTAATTTGCTATCTCACGCAGCGCAACTCCTGTCTCATTCTAGATAATACTCTGCTATTAATCTCGCCAGTAATAATCATATCTATTTATAACAGAATTTATTACAATTTTCGAACACGAATCTCGACCGATACACGCCGTAGAAACTTTCGCGCCAGTTACTTTACAAAGATCCAAAATATTCTACACGCAAGACGAACCGTGACTCGGATGAAACAAACCCCATTAAACACGCCGGTACTTGGAAAAGAGAAAAGCACCGAAAAATACCATTGAACCCTATAGAAGCGTCATGGAGCATTGTCTGGACCGCAAACTCGCGCGGGTCCCTTTCACGAATCGGGCGGATCCGATCGGAACGAAGTCATGAAAAGCTTCGGTATCGAATGCAGCACTCTGGTTCGAGCATTGAATGGCCAGGATCCACGCAATTCGCCGGCTCCATTGTATCCGGGAACGGCGCGAGGCATCGCTAACGACGCTTCTCGTTCGAGACACAGCGGCCATGGAACGCGAAGGAATAGTCCTCGTGGCGTGTGCTTAAGCGCGTAAGCACTCGTCAGCGAGTGGATGGCAGCGACGTGTGCGTGCTTAATAAGGCTTGCGTTGTAAGCAAGTACGTACGCGGCTTAAATACCAGCCGGGTACGCATATCGACGCATCGGCGCGACGCGTCGAGATATGGTAACGCGCGCCATGGTGTCCTGGACGATCTCTAAACCGGGCTAGGTCATAGCGTGCCACGGCACTCTGGCCTCCTTAACAACCTGGGCAAATTAATCGCGGGTCCCGGCGAGAGGATCAGGGCCACCGGGGACGTGCGTGTCGTGTTAAAAAGTTATGTGACCATTAAGTCGAAACTGGAACTGGAAGTGGCGCGCGTGAGAGACACGGAAGAAAAGCCTCGCTGTCTGCTTGGAAGAAAGATGTTCCGCGTAGGTTTTTGCTCGAGGTTGCTTCGTTCAGCTTGCCGGGGCTCTGGGGGGGAACTGGCAAGCAGATTCTTTGCTTTGGACGAGGTGTAATTTCTTTGTTGAAACAACGTCAACGGAGTCGTTTGCCGTTATTAATGGATGTGCATAATGGTCAACGGTTATCTGTATCTTCAACAATTTTTGGACTTGTTTGAAAACGGAACTGTCGGGTAATGTTTGTGTCATATCCTGTTGCAGTCTTCAGAAATTCTTGGAAATATTTT
>NIJG01000092.1:652756-664512 GCA_002201625.1 Euglossa dilemma | reverse complement strand
CTTTTTATTCTACTCAGAGTGTAGATAAAAATTTAATTCCTTGAAAAAATGTTTAAAATTCTTCATAAAATTTCGAAATATTTTCGATACTTTTCTTGGGAAATTAAATATATTTGAGAATTTATAGATCGCATAATTGTGTGTGTGTGTATGTTTGATTGTTATTCACTAATTCGCTTGACATAATTAAAAATATTTTATAATCTCGTTTGTCTTTAAAATTTACACATCGTTCAAGATATTCGCACATAGACGTTGTGGACGATATAGCAAAAGAATGTATCAATTTTCGTTAAATATAGCAAAAAGATATGTATATAGACACTTCCTTTAATAAAAAAAAAGAAAAAGAAAGAAAGGAAGTCATTTTAGTACGTCCGGTCGAAACAGATATACATAAATTGTTGATAATTCTGCTATTACTCATTTCTAGGTATATTTATTGCTGTAGTATTTCATTCTGTAGTATTACATCACTGCAATCTATTTATAGCAACTATTACTTCCTATTTCACCCGTTAGAATCGTAAATTTCTTTTCTCGTGAACGAATTAGAGTTAATTAATTTTTTATGACTGTAATTAAGTTAGACTCTTTCGTTTCGTTTTAATCGTTTAGTAATTGATGCGTTTAACGAATTTTTTTTAATTGTCACCAAGAAGTACAATTTTTTTTTTATTCCACGTAACACTTTTCATTATCTGCTACCCAAGCTTTGTAAAAAAGTTATCTTGAAAAGTGTGTCTCTGGAACACTGCAAGCTAGCACTATCGTGTATAAAAAAAAGTGATTAATTGACCTATGATTGCGATCACCCTGCTGCTGTCTAAACAGAGCTGAAGTCCGTTTGACTCATGCGTATCAAGTCACAGAAACGTTAAACCAGCTAATATCGCTAGAAACTTTTTTTAGGCCGCGGATATATCGTAACCAGTACATCGTGTATGTATGTCGTCTGATATCTAAAAGGATATAGAGTGGTCATAACTTATGCAATTAAAAATCGCTATCAGAAATATAAATTCTATTCCACAAGTTCAGAAAATAATAAAGTACAAATTACTTTTGTATATTTAACCCTTTGCACTCGATTGGCGACTGTCAGTCACTATGAAATTTTGAAGACTCGTATTAATTAATATATCAAATTTAAGATAATATAACAATATGCGAAATATCGAAATCAAATAATTCTACGTGTTAATTATTATACGATCCTCTATTTACCACTCAAAAAAATAATAGTTTTATACCAGAAAATTAGTGAATTTCTACTTTTCTGTAGTTAAAAAATCGCCGAGTGCAAAGGGTTAAATTAGAATCGTTAAAAATAGATTTTTTCCACTACGATATGAACGTATAATAATTCCTTTTCCTTTTCCTTGAAATTTCAACTTCCGTATAACTATATTGAAGCGACGAAGGTCACACGTGGAAATTAAAACGCTGAAAAAGATTATGTTTTAGACATAATTTGCACCCACACGCTTTATACCCTTTCAGCACGCCAAGCTATTCTTTGGTGGCCCTGTCCTCCTTAAGAACGAGGCAAATTAATTAAAAGCGGCAGCGATGGAAAGAGGAAATGACCGAACCGCGAGTTATGCCGCACTTCCCATGCAAGCATTAATAACGTCATAAATTAAACGTCACTAAAACGTGTACCGTCATTAACAATTACTCCCGTTCCGTTGAAGAAAAGTGAACAAGAAAGAGTAAAAATACACCGAAGAATTGAATCAAGAGAATTTTCGTTTCCGATAATCAATGTCGCATTATCTAGTACATTTTAGTAACCAGCTAAATCGATCGGCTACAATTAGTTATATTAATTAATCGCATTAACCGCATCCATCTAATCGCCAGGCTATTATCATAGTTCAAACGAAGCTGGAACGCTAAAAAATTGAATTACAGCAACACTTTATCACCACTAATCAATGCTACGTTATCAACATCCCTTTCTGACAGCGATCTATTGGGCTACCATAACCAATTAATTGTGCCAATTAATCGGATTAATTGGATCGTTCCGTTTGCTCCATAAACCAATTAAACCGTTTCAGAATCGTCGGATCGAATTTCTTTGGCGACCAGATCGGGTGGTCGCGTCATAAACCGGGCAATTCTGAAAGCGCAGCTTATGGATTTCCGATGTTATCCGAAAGTATTATTCGAGTTCAGGGTGTTATGGAGTACTCGAAACGTTGCCAACGACATACTTTATTTACCAATGGAAAAGACGGTCCATGCTCTTAACAGCAACGTGGAATTGGAGTCGACGATTCCATCAAATTCATCATTAGGTTGGAAGTTCACAACGAATCTTCTATTCCTCGAAATGCAGACGTTGCTCTGATATACTCTTGACATACTTTCTGCTTCTTTTTTCTTTTTTTTTCGTAAATTGGGAAAAAATAAGCGTCAATTTATCTACGGAAATCTTCATCCTTTCGTTATGACAGCATCTATTGAAAAACGGACGCATAATGCGCTATTGCGAAGCGCGAGTTGCGTGCAATTGCACTGATTGCGGTTTCCTCACCTCATACATTGAATTATCCAATTAACTATACAAGTTTATATAATTTCCCTTGTAAAATTGCACTTCTAATGTTATGAGTAAGACTGTTAGTAATTAGGGTACAGTAGATACGTTCCTTCGTATATTTTATTACAAAAGGAACACAGAGATAGATAGAATAAACTAATAACGTAAAGAGTACTATCAAAAGCGAAAGGAATTTTAATGCTTACCCTGTGCCAACATAAATATGTGCTAGTAATTATGAAAATGTCGAGTCAAGAATTCAAAAGCAATTATTTTATGTTACATTCAAACGAGTAAAAAGAGTAAATTAACTTGCTTGCAATTAACTTTTTAATTTATTATGTATTTCAAGCGTCAAACTTTAAGTGTTTCGAGACGAAACACAGATGACTTATATTTCTTAATCATCAGCACACATACATATAACAAGATCACAATATTTTTATATCACATCCGTAACAATATAGATTTGCGAAAAAGAAATCCATTATTTGTACAATTTTAAATTATAATTTATAATTTATATAAATTGAAATGAAAGAAGACAAAATCATAGATACACGAAAAATTCAAGGTCTCCGTGTTTTAAGTATAATATTTAATTTCCTCTGCATTATTTACAAGCTCACCGTCGTCCTATAAATATTTCTATGTCATATGTGTAGTAATATAGGTTAGCGAAATAGAAATCCATTATTTGTACAATTTTAAATTATAATTTATGATTTATATAAATTGAAATGAAAGGAGGCAAAATCATAGATAAACGTTCCGTTTCGAAAAATTCAAAGACTACGTGTTTTAAGTGTAACATTTAATTTCCCCTGCATTATTTACAAGATCACCGTCGTCCTATAAATTTCCAAGGATCTAGCTTACAAAATACGATCATGATGTAACCACACGAAGTCGCTTGTAGTATAAGAAAATTGCTTCGTGATGGGCGACTATGGCCGCTCGTAATGGGCGAAGAAATCAGGCATAAGTAGTCAGGTGGCTTTTCCTAGGCGCAAGATGCTCCCATTTTTTTTCTCTTTTTTTTTTGTCCGGAATAGATTCGCGCAATCACGAATAGATTCAGCTGCACAGCGGGCAGAATGGCAGATAACGCCACACGGTGGCTTTGTCACAATGGAGAATTAGCAGGAGAGAGGTTTCATTGGACGCTCGTTATTCCGATTTCTGCTATATGGCTTATGAATAAGACACGTGTGTCGGTGCATGTGTTTGTACAGCGAAATGAGGGATGAAGGGTAGAAAAGGGTTGCTCTGCTCGAAGATAGATCGTTTCGGGGCTCAATGGTTAATCTGTATTCTGCTCTTCTTTTATTTTCTATCTTTTTTTTTTCCTCTCTTTTTCCCCTTTTTCGTAGGTGCATGCATGTAATCGATTCAGCGAGGTTTAAGTTCCTGTTTCGTGTCTCGGTACTCAGGTTACGTGATGCAGAAGCAAAATACGGTAGTCGTGAAAGTCTCTCACGCGATACGCTTATTTTCCGTAAGCTATCGCATGACAATCATGTGAATGAGAATGATATCGTCGTACGGACATTTTAATTATTCAGATACTGAAATGAACCTTTCTGCACTCGGCGGAGGGCGTTGAAGGTGTAGGAAGAAAGTGTGAAGCGTAGGTTCAGGTGAAAAGTAACGTTGCTCGATGATTATAGTATTTACGCATTTAAAATTGAAATTAATTTTTTACTCTTTCAAATAAAATTGTGCAAATTTTTCCACTCTTAAAAAAACCTCCCTTAACCCTTGAAAAAGGAACGTGTATATTTCTTGTCCTTTGAATAAGAAATCTCATACATTTTTTAGCCCGTAAATAATAAATTCCATAAATTTCGTACATCCCGAAGAAGAAATTTTATAAACCTTTCAGATCCTCGAGTGGAAAATTCATAAATTTCTTAACTTTCGTATAAGTTTCGCGAATTTCTTCAGCCTTTAAAGAATTTTCGAAAAAGAAATTTCGTGTATGAATTTCTCAACTTTCTATAAACAAAATTCCACTTGGGAAATCGTAATTGTTTACAAGTTTCTTCTTCGATATAAGATGTGAAAGCTAATAATTACTGTAAAATAAATCATTCCTTGCTCTCTTTTATAAATTATGTATAACTGAAAAATTCTACCAGGATAGTGCAGTCGTTTGATTTTTAAAGGTAAAAATTGACTTCTTCGAAGTTAGATAGAAATCAGGAAACTTCTTCGAAGAAATTTCGAAGGTTATGTAACCCGTCGCTCGTTGGCATGCGGTTAGTGAGAAATCGCACGTACCCCGGATATTTTTATGGTTGCTTACGCCACTGGCCAAGGCAGGGGGGATATCGTCATATCCCGGACGAAGACAGGAAACCTCCGAGCAAAATTCCCCTCTGCTCGCATACACGTTCCCTTTGACAAACCTCTCTATATGTGCGCTTGATTACAAATGAAGCAAACAGAGAAAAGGAGTGAACCGTTACAGAGCGATCGCGATTAGTTGACAGCGATCGATCGACATTTGTCGCCTGGAAGAGAAAGAGGTGTTGAAATTCGAAGCATCTCTCGATACCAGGTAAACTTACTATACAAAAATAACTATAACCTTCTCCAAAAAATGTTTACAATATCCACACAGAGAATTAACAACAATTAACAACGCGTAACCAGTGGGATAAAGAATATTCCGTTCTTATTTAACGATATTCGTAATTTCATCGCAAAACGAAAGAAGAAGTACAATTTCTCAAAAAATGTTTACAATATCTACACAGAGAATTAACAACAATTAATAACACGTAACCAGTGAGGTAAAGAATATTCCGTTCTTATTTAACGATATTCGTAATTTCATAGCAAAATGAAAGAAGAAGTATAATTTCTCAAAAAATGTTTAAAATATCTACACAGAGAATTAACAACAATTAACAACGCGTAACAAATGGGATAAAGAATATTCCGTTCTTATTTAACGATACGAAATGTGAAGTATAAATGTTGTCTTTCATTTCTCTTTCGAATAGAGAATAATCAGAGTAATTGGCATAATTCTCGTTGTGATAGAGTAATGGTTGTATCTGAATTTTGTTCCTAATTTTACACCGATGCGTTTAATTACTTGCCATTAATGACGTAGGCCCGCCGACATTTTCTTACGATAAACAACATTACGTCACGATGTACTAACCACACACGTGTGATAGTGCTTTCCACACACGTGATCACGCCACATCCGCTTATTCGCGATACCCCATAGAAGGATGTTAATGCTTGTTCTCATGGTTACCCATATTGGAGTGTCTATGGTATTTAAGCAAAGTAGTGTCTCGACGCACGCGACATGAATTTCATTACACTCCTCGGCGGGGATTTTGATGTCTTGATCTTTTTCTTTTTTGTTTCACTCACGAATCCAATTATTTAAATGAAATATGTACCTTGGCCGAATGCAAAATATCTTCGTTTGCAATTATAATTGGAGCGTCTGGTTGGCTTCGACGTTTCGGGTTACTCGTGTCTTACGTGTCACGACGAATTGTCTTAGACAATTGTCATAGAAAGAAATGCTAATAAGAGTTTACGATTCTAAGGTTCAAGATTTCATATAACGTTGCCATCATTTACGTCTCCGTGAATCGATTTGTGGAATTAAAATTCTATTTATCGAATAAATAATCGTTTTAAAAGTAGCGTAAACGGTGTAAATTCTACTCGAAGAAACTTATCGTTTCTAAATTTATTCGACGAATGAGATATTATGTATATTTATGTTTGACCTATATTACCTGAAGAGTGGTACCATTACCATTTTCTCCGTGTTTCGTATATTTGTTCTAACTTTCTAATGAAGACTCGAGGCAATTTTATTCGCAGTAGAAATCTGTTCGTTATTCTGTACGTTAATTTACTCGTTAGCAGGATGGAATGGTATGAAATTAAAATTCGCGATATCCCATTCTTATCAGCGCGTAAGAATAACGTTTCGCTGCTATTACGATCGAAAATTTTCATATTATCACGAAATAAAATTAGGTCAAAGGAATATCTTCTTCGTCGAGTCGAGAAAATATTCGCTGATCTAATTCCCGATCTCGATTATCGTTTAAAATTTTTAAAATCGCCCGAAATACCAACGTCGGATGCTTTCTAGAAGTGTGAACGGTTACTCGAGTAATTCCCACTGAAATTCGACTGCTCTAAAATCGGCAGATGCTCTATTAGGTCAAGGCTATTGACCAAGAATGCACCGACCTGCGGTACCGTTCAGCGAATCAATTTCTACCTAGAACAGCAACAGCCCGATGGAATCCAATCGATGAAATTCTCGGTAGTTAGCTGGTAAATGAGTACGCCGTGTAGCTCTATTACACGGTCAAAATCAATAGCAATTTCTAGCATGCACTGCTTGGCTCTCCATGTAACCTCGGGTTGCTGAAGATTCTGCCAGCTATGCGTGTACGTTAAACAGGCTGCGGAGTTTCGCTCTTTCTGAATATCCGTATTCATGGCCATTCGCCTGCAGAACGATTCCATTTCAACGCGATACGTTTTCTCCGGCTTCGGGAAACAAAATTATCGCGTGTTACGTCTTTATTCCAACTTCGTTAATAACACGTTACATCGGTAATCAGAATTTGATCGGCTCGAGAAATAATGCAGCGATCTCTCGAATATATGGTATTTTAATCTCTAATAATTTCTTAGAGAGGAGAATTCTAGAAATTCTCGAAATTCCACGAAACTATTTTCAAAGGAAAAGGTACGAAGAAAAAGATAGCTTTTTATACGCTCGGAAATGTTCATTACCGATTTGCGGATATTCACACGGAACGGTAATATAACGGTAATTAACGCGATGTTGCGCTAATTAATTTGCCATTTCGTATACAATTCGATAGCTTTAACAGGGAATATCTCCGTTTTATACGTAAAGAACGTTTCATCCCATCTCGATTATTCAGGTAATCCTATTGTGTGCTAACGTTCATCATTAACCAAACGTTCCCTCTGGTTCGTTCTTTATAATGCATAATTAATAGAAATTCCTTCGATTCTTTCGCGCTCCGTGCGGTTTACTGTTCTTCCGGTTCCGTTAGTCGACCGATAAACATTTGAGGAATATTCTATTTCGGATCGACAGCTGCACACTTGATATCAATTAAACGTTAAGCCAAGCAACAGCACAGAGCGTTTCCACAAAGGATCGGGCTTCTCTTTTATCGAAAATGCTGAATCACCGAGATTTAATAGGAATCAACGCGGAGAGAAGGCGATTTGTCGATAATCAACAAAGAACATTATCCTCCGGATAACACTAGAGCTTGTGAATTAATCCCTCGAAGTCTTATTTAGTTTTCGTGCAAGTACCATGGTTAATGAAAATTAGGAATAACAAACGACATTTACTAATTTTCATAAATACGGTTTCATTTTGTATAAAAGACTGTACGTTATACTACTTTATCCTATAGAATCTCTGAAAATATTCTTTAATACGAGGACTTGGTCATATTGACCTTGAATATCTATGGCAAAAGTATCTAATTTATTGTCTCTAATTTTATTCCCTAATTCTTAGATTGGTATATTAGGTTCATGAGTCTTAAATCTTGTCAAGAAATTAATTTTTTACCGAAGCTAGTATTATAGCTGTTACGATAAGAAAATTTGCAAACAATAGCACACAAAAACAGAATGTTACAAATGTCATAACTGTAATCGCGAATAAAGATTCATAAAATTTTTTTAGCAAATTTACTTCGGTGCAATTACTGTCTTTTTATAATTTACATCGTCTTAACTCTATTTTGAAAGCCTAGAATGGTTCAAAGGTACGTCGCCATCGTTCTTATATTTACATTGCACTTCACTCCTGAAGCACACGTACCCTGATAATATCATTCTTACAATAAATCATGAATGAGCCGCTTTAATTCAAAGTGTTTACATACAAAATGTGCTCAGATAACGGGATATTCGAGTGGTAGATAATTCAATTTACGAGGGTTCGAGTAATCGAGGTGCGACTGCATTTCCGATGAGTCTCGATTCACGGTTACAGCGATACACAATCGGGCCATCATACTTCGATGACTGGGAGCAGATGCGCAAGTATAAAGGATCAAGTATCGGGTGTAATCGGGAAAAATGTGGAAAGGGGAACGCGAAAGATCGATAGATCGTTCCCCATTTTCGGTTGCCGCAAACGAGCGGATGACCTACTTGTTAATTGGCCGACTGATAGGACCGGCCTGATTACAAGTAACGTGCCCCGATAATCTAATAACGCGTCGTTGCTGGTGAATCCATGGAGAACGCGTTGGAAAAAGGGACGAAAGACCCTCTGAGGGTCCGATATTCGATGAACGGATCGTCAGTGAAAAAAGGTATCCTGTGGATGGCTCGTGTTTTATCATGCATGGCTCTACTTTAAGCACCGACTGCTTTCGACGTTTTTGCTTTTGCTCCTTTCTCTCGCAACGTGTTTTTACTACGTGTCGAATACCGTAATTATGGCCGTATAAAACGATCTCCCGATATAAATGCTCTTTAAATAAAGAGGGTTAATTACGACTATCTTCGACCGAGATGTTGGTCAAACTGTGCTCGTAAATTACGATCTTTTTCCTTTCTTCTCTTTTTTCTTCTCCACTCCCGGAATGTATATCGTTATGTTAACGTTATTATGGAACGTTCGAATTAGCCGAGTGAAATATTATGTTACAGTGAACTTGGTACGACTAACTTTAGAAACGCTTCCTTTATTTTTGTTCGCCGCGCGTACAATCGGACTTACTCAGCAGATAGCGTAAATAACGCGTGTACGTATCTCGCGATTTATCTCGGGTGTATATACAAATAAACAATGAATACCGATGCAGGCAACAATGTTATCAGATACATACCGAGTTATCGCGATACCAAAAAGTATATTTGTTAGTCGTTTCTCGTTTAATTAACCTTGCTTTTTATATCAATACGAATTGTAAAAGACAACGTTCCTTTATAAAAATTAGCTAAATTATCGGAAAAATTAACTTCGCCCTTATTTAACACAATGAAGTCCAAGAGTTACAAATAACCTTTGCACTCGACGATTTTTTCGCTGCAAAATAGTAGAAATTCAAAAATCGTGTAACAATTGACACGTAAAATTATTTAACTCGCGCGTTGTCTACATTATTTTAAGTTTAATATATTAATTAACCCTTTGTATTCGGCGATTTTTTCATTACAGAGAAATAACGATTCGAAGACTTTCTGCCATAAAGTCCGCGATATTCTTAAAACGGTAAATAAGAAACCGTAGAGAAATTAAGACGTGGAATTATTTTACTTCCACATTCCACGCATCGTTGGGTATTTCTAAACTTGATATATTAATTTACATCTGTAGAATCTGATTAAATGGCGACTGAGACTGCCCTCTACAATGCAAAGGGTTAATATCGGCCCTCAAAATTTTATTAAATCGTGATTGAAGGTCGCCTCTCGACTGCAAAAGGTTAATATTTCCCATAATAATTTATCAATCAATCGCTACAAACTATGCCGTAAAGAAAATCTTTATCTTCATAGTAGACACTATACTGAGAAGTACAAACAAACGAAAACGGACCAAATCTAGACACAAATAAAGAAATACGAGATCGAAAAGCAAGAGCATCGAGCAAAAGATGGCGAGGCGTGAACGAATTTTCAATGAAGCGCAATTAACGATAACGAGTTCTAGGAAGAAAATAAAAATTCTTCAGAAGACTCGGGATAATACTCGCGTAGAGCTACGATCTACCATGCACGCTTCCGTCTTCCGGCGGACGAACAAAAACAGAATTTCAAGAGAGTGTGCGCTCGCGAAGAAAGAGAAAGAGAGAGGTGCGGGCGTTGCGGGGGTAAAATAAACGCGTTTAACGTTTTAAATGATACGGAAAAGCAGAAATTAAGCGAGTCTGCTGGTAATTAAGAGTAATTAGCGATAATCCGTTCAGGAGAAAGGAAGGAACGCGCGCGCATGCGCGCCGGAATCTCTTCGGGCTTTATCTCGGCGAGGTGAGTTCCGGGCGGCAACGTAAGAGGAAAATCGTCTGGCAAATCGACATCCTCGAGGACGTTAGTATGAAATTGAGCCGTCACGCAGCCTCGCGCGAATTTATTACGCTCTCCTCGGGTTTCGCGGTTTCCTTTGTCCGGCCGATAAAAAGTTTTTCAACGTGAAAACAGCGCCGTGTGTGCATCTGGCGTAGAGATTTCTCTCTGCCCGTCTCTCTCTCGCTCTCCCAACGCTCCTGTCTCTCTGTCTTCGTTTCTCTCTCTCTCCCGGTACTCGGCTGGCATAATGGCCCGTCCTCGTCTCTTCGAGAGTCTGATACGCACTCGACTTCCACGCGGAAATGAATCGTACACGTGATACAAGAGCACTCCCGACGACAGAATAATTCATACATACATAATTTAGCGAAAACAAACAATCCCCGGCGAGGTATTCAGCCGGGCCCCGTACCGGAAGATCGATCGTGGATGCTTTCGTAAATCTATGTACGTTTCGCGCCTCTTTCGTGGCCTGAATCGCGTGATCGACCAGCGTTCGTGAAACGGCAGGAATTACAGCTCGGTGAATTGATTCCTCGTTCTGGGGGAAATTCGATTTTAATCGCTGATCCCGAGGGATAGTTTTGGCTACGATGTCGGATTCGACCGAACAGGAAATTTCGTGTTTACACGGTTTAACTCGGTTCGTCGTAATTTTCTTTTTTCTTTTTTTATTCTTGTTGTTAAATGAATTTTATGAATCGTATTGGTCCCGTTTGGCTATCAGTTTAACGCAGTTGGGATCGAGTTTATAATTTAATAAAGCGTTGTATTTTGTTGATTGGTTGTTACGTTCAATCGTATTGCGTTTATCTTTTACTGTTATAGTACATTAGGCATAATATATGGTAATATGTCTATAAAGCGTAGACAGTTACTGTAGACAGCTGCTGATAATTTCTCTTGGATACGATACAATAGCAAGAATAAAATTATCGGTCGGTGTTTTGTTCATTCGCGCTGAGGTGTGAAACAAAAAATGCAGAGAAATATGATTCTATTAACATATAAATGGTATGATTTTAAACGTTATTCATTTAAAAGTGAGGGCAATTAAGCGAATAAAAAGTCGGTATAAACACGTCTTGTAAATTGTTTATCACGTATCTTCGTATTTTACATAAGGACA
>NIJG01000092.1:611046-632019 GCA_002201625.1 Euglossa dilemma | reverse complement strand
GGATAAAATTAATTCGAAAAATCGAAAAATCGTTGAATAATTCCCAAACTTTAACCATCGGTGCATCAACTATTCGTGATACTCGATATTTTCGGATAAAATTAATTCGAAAAATCGAAAAACCGTTGAATAATTCCCAAACTCTTACCAGCGGTATACCAAGTACTCATGATATCCGATATTTTTGGATAAAATTAATTCGAAAAATCGAAAAATCGTTGAATAATTCCCAAACTTTAACCATCGGTGCATCAACTATTCGTGATACTCGATATTTTCGGATAAAATTAATTCGAAAAATCGAAAAACCGTTGAATAATTCCCAAACTTTAACCATCGTAATTCGAAAAATCGCGAAACCACACTGGAGTCCACCCCGTGCCCGAATAGCAAAAACTGCGATAAATAAGAAAACCTTCTCGCGTCTCTCCCCGCGTGCCATTACACACACTCCGGGCCATAAATTTCGTTTTACAACATTCCCCGTCGACGCTCCCCTGTTTCTCCGTGAACCGAAAAAAAAGAAAACGAAGAAGGAGAAAGAAAAAAAGCCAATAATCCTTTTCAGTCGTACATCGAGGAGAAGATCTGGAAAAGATCGGTACGTGGTGCTCGTCGCGCATCGCGACCACCCTTTGCACGATCGCATTCAGGCTAACCACCATCTTGTAATGGCTCCTCTGGCGGTTGTTGCGCGCGTCGCGGCGCGTATTTTAATGCAACAAAATTGCCGGTCTTGCCGGCCGGGCAAGGGTGAATTTCCTACACCTGGATGATTTCATATACACCTGCGCAAGAACCTCACGGTCGTGGCGCGCGTAAAGTGGCAAGGTTAAAAGCGTATGTAGGTACTTACGATTCCTCGACTTTCGCATGAAGGGCGGAAGGGAGGAGGGCGAGCCGATGGCTGTCTGCAGCGAGAGGAGAGGAAATAAATGCCCGCTGCTTATAAATACTTTTTCCATCGAATGGATGGCTCGTCGTGCCTCCGGAAATATTTGTTCTGGTACATAAGTTTCAGATACACATCCGTGCAGCCGGGGTCGCATTCGAATAGATACGCATCCGTTTCACCGCTGTTGGGGAGGATGAATTAGCGAGAGGGCGAGAGATGAAGGCCGGAGAATAACCGGAATGATTGTTCGCGATTTATGAAATGCCTTCGCTCTTACGAGGTTACGTCGTCCACTCTGCGATTCCGTGATTCCGACTCCCGGTTTCTTTGTCTCGCTTCTGTGTTTGCTGCTTGGATTGCTTAATGCCCGGTTTGAAATTCAGTTTAATTAATGGCGAGATGCAAACGATACCGCGTGTAATATGCTAGTTTACTTGATGGAACAGTCGGATTGATCGAATCGTTTTGGAATGCGATGTTGCTGTACATCGATCTGGTAATTTAGAACGTCGTTTTAGATGCTATCCGTAATCGTGTTAACGTTTCAACTTTGCTTATGAATATTTCAGCTGCGGTTTAGTTACCCTGTAACTGTACCTTTTTCTTGTAATTGACGTGAAATTGGTTCTTCGTTTTTTTTTCATTCCGATGCAAATACGACGTGCAAAATTGCTATTCGGCGTAGAAGCGGTACTCGGTAGTTTGTACGGAGTCAATTTCACCGTGAAAGTCAACTTCTCGAGGTGATTCGAGGAGAGTATAGAAACATTGGCAATCTTGTTTGATCGTTTCAAATTTTTACACATAGAAATTTGTATCTGCTTTGTATGGAAGCAGTACTCGATAAGTTGTACGGAATTATTTCACCGTGAAAGTCAACTTTTCATGGTGATTCGAAGAGAACATAAAGACATTTGCAATCTTGTTCGATCGTTTCAAATTTTCATAGATAAAAATTTGTATCCGCTTTGTAACTTCGATAATAGTACACAGAATGTTTAGAAGATAGGATCTAAAATTTGAAGGATTTATAACACATACTGAGAGAAGTAAAGAGTGTTAGATTTTTATTTTCTAAATTGGGTTGATAATTGTGTTTGTATTATACGTATAACCGGAATATTTATCGATTATAGAAATTCCCAGTTGCTTTAACGGAGATTGAATTATCTGAGAACACTGCTCACGGCTTCGTTATTTACTATTTATGTATTCTTCCTTACAAATTTATGAAAATAATTCCGCATTATATATGTAAGTATACGGAGATAAAGGAAATTTTAGTCTACTTGTAATTAAAAATGTTATATAAGTCTAGACACATAGTAGGTTGATATAATCATAAATGCAACATATGGATTAATCTTGAAACAAAATTATACTTGCCCAACCGCTACTGAAGAATACACGAAACTTGAATTATACTTTCGCGTGCACGGAATCGTACCTCGAATTCAACACCGTATGCAATTAAGGAAGCTATAATTAAAATGATATCGCTGTCTGGAAGGAACAGCGATTTCCGAAAAGGTAACGCCTCGATGCCGGAAAAATCGCGATCGTAATATTCTAGATACGATTTACACGTGACTCGTTAAAAAAATTATACAAGCTCCTTTAAATCTTCCACTCGTTCCTTTGGCGTTTATATTAAACAACAGTCTGTAATTTGTACGTACAGTTCGGCGAATCGAGCCTTTTGGTCGATCGAGGGGGCGCTGTACGAACGAGTGGTACAGTTTCAAAAGATAGGGGATGATTTAACCCCCTTGCACTCGAGAAGCGAGCCTCTCAGTGGCTCAGTCGCTATTTAATCAGATTTCAAAGATCGACGTTAATTAATATCTCGAGCTTAAAATTACTCAATGATGCGTGGAATATCGAAGTAAAATAATTCTTAAATTCTATACGATTTCTTATTTATCGTTTTCAATTTTTTAATGGACTTTATGACAGATAGTCTTCGAATTATTATTTTTCTGCAACGAAAAAATCGCTTAATACAAAGGGTTAATATTAAATTAATTCTTATGCGGAGCACCGAGATAAATCTCGTAGTAAGTTTTAAATTATCGTTGCTTAATATGTAATACGAGATATCATCTACGGAGATAACCTTGTGCTTGATATAAAAATTAGTTTAAAGTTAATTTCTTCTGAGCCATCTTTGTCTTCTGCAAAGATAATGCGTGGAAAAGTGAATAGCTGCATGAAGATCTATCGTAGATATCATTGATTAACATACTTATTTTATAAGCAGTTAATTATCAGGCCAATTTCAAGGACCGATGCAGTATCTGAAACACTGTCTTATAATCGAGTATTATAATTATTTTCGAAACGATTAAACAATTTTTTAATCGA
Organism: Euglossa dilemma; assembly: GCA_002201625.1. Classification (NCBI taxonomy): domain Eukaryota; kingdom Metazoa; phylum Arthropoda; class Insecta; order Hymenoptera; family Apidae; genus Euglossa; species Euglossa dilemma. The sequence continues at coordinate 628,760 of NIJG01000092.1, read as the reverse complement.
TAAATTATCTGTCTAAAACTGTAAACGGTGTAGCGTTCAAAGAATTTTAAAGTCCTATATCTGCAATAACGAAATTAATTAATTACCAGTAAAATTGTATGGAATTATATGTGAATTACTTTAATTAAACACGTCGCGTCTCGAACAAGCTATGCGTAATTAAAGTTTTCCTTGAGAAAATTTCACATGCATCGGTCTAATATATCAAAGTTCGCGAACGTCAGTCACGACCACTTTTCCGCCAGTAATTGAAGAGAAATCGGATGTTTATTTGAGCACTTGCTCCGCAGCATGGAAAGCTTGGAATAAAGGAAATGCATATGAATTCTGTGACGTCGTCAGGCATCATAGCAGGGATTACCCCTTGATGGCCTCGAGCGGCCAATCTTCGTGAAGTACAGTGTAATCAGAACATGACGGAACTGAAGTTTTTATGCAGATTACCATAACGTCGCAGTCACGTCTATAGTCCGTTCAACGAGTTCAGCAAGTGCAGGTAAACAACACATTCTCGCGCGAAGCACGCGATACTTGCAATGGCTTCGGATATTGTCGAAGAATTTCTATCGTTGCACGAAACGTATCGGTGTTCGTTACTACCACCTGCCATTTCATTCGTCGCGTTATTTGCATCTACATTTCCACGACGAATAATTATACGGTGGAGAGAAGAAATCGTAAATTGGAAACGCAGCTTTCGGTTTCGTAAGATTTAAAATCAACGAAGTTTGAGTAATTATCGCGTTACTTATTTCGTCAGTTATATTATAATTAACATATTATTGACCTTTTTTATTTCGTCAGTTATGTTATAATTAACACATTGTTGACCTTTTGTTTCGCGTCAGTTTCGTTCATTAATGCATTCTTCAGCTAATATTAGGTTGGTGCAAAAAGAAATTCATTATCTTCTTCGGTAGATAGCTAAAGAACGATCAAACAATTTCAGATTTGTAATTATTGGAAAGGTGACATTTCGCACTAAAAAAATTCTTTCGCTATTTTTTGTTCGGTCCATTCAGTTGTGAGTTACAGGGCGTTAAAAATGCCATAGTCAACAAAGAAGAGAAAATTCGATGCATTTTACAATTTTTCTTTGATAAAGACGAAAATTCTGAAATCGTGAATTTCGATACTTTAACAGCCAATTACGTGCAATTTTGGTTTCGCCGATTCCGTTCAGGTGTTTTTGAGATTAAAAATGCACCTCGTGTCGATAAAATCACGGCAATAATCAAAGTTGTCCGGCATATTAGCAGTTATAGCATCGTCCAGGAGCCTTTAGCTAATAAGACCGGTCAAGTTGCGTCTTTTTTGCTATAAAAAAAACAGTTTCACTTCCATATCAAATTCCGAAGTAACAGCCAATGATGTGAGATAAACTCTGAGAAAAACTACCAGTCAACAATGTGTTAAAAGGAGTTAATTTTCTTTATTTTTCCAAATGATTTAATTTCAATTTCAATTAAATTTCGAGAGAGGTGGAAAGAACTTGCATTGATCACGTTGTTCTCGGATCGAATTCTTTATACCCTGTAATTTTCTTTATTTTTCCGAATGATTTAATTTCAATTTCAATTAAATTTCGAGAGAGGTGGAAAGAACTTGCATCGATCACGTTGTTCTCAGATCGAATTCTTTATACCTTGTAATTTCTTTTATTTTTCCGAATGATTTAATTTCAATTTCAATCAAATTTCGAGAGTGGTGGAAAGAACTTGCATCGATCACGTTGTTCTCGGATCGAATTCTTTATACCTTGTAATTTTTTTTATTTTTCCGAATGATTTAATTTTAATTTCAATTAAATTTCGAGAGAGGTGAAAAGAACTTGCATCGATCACGTTGTTCTCAGATCGAATTCTTTATACCTTGTAATTTTTTTTATTTTTCCGAATGATTTAATTTCAATTTCAATTAAATTTCGAGAGAGGTGAAAAGAACTTGCATCGATTACGTTGTTCTCAGATCGAATTCTTTATACCTTGTAAGTTTCTTTATTTTTCCAAATGATTTAATTTCAATTTCAATTAAATTTCGAGAGAGGTGAAAAGAACTTGCATCGATCACGTTGTTCTCAGTTCGAATTCTTTATACCTTGTAACGCGTGGTGGGAGAAGAACCTTGCGAAATTTAGCACGAGAGGGCAGCACTGATCCGTGGTATAACCAGCGAAGTTCGATTCGTCGAACTGTACACGAAGCCCGATAATATCGCCAACTTCTGCCGGCTGTGTTTCGAAGTTCGCGAGCTGATGGTGGCGACTTTTTTGTCGAATCATCTCCGGGCATCGAAAGTTGTTTCGCTCGTTTTCGTACGCAACCGCAACAGTATTGCAGATCGAAGACGCCAATGAGTCGACAGATTTTGGACAAAAGAGGGTAGAACCAATCTAAGAAATCTGAAATGAAGCGAGGAGAAGGAGAGAGAGCGGGATAGAGATAAATCGGCCGCGATCATTGAACGGGTTTATCGTTGTAGGTGAAAAATAAGAAATTCTTCAAAACCGTTTAATTAATTTCACGCTTGCTTAATCGCGGAACGAAGGTACCGTTAGATTCCGAGTCAAAGTTCGCGCGGCGATGTAAAATCGATCCTCGTGCTTCTTGTATGCAACATTGTTCAGCTGTGTTGTAATGAAATACGAGTTTCACCGCAACTCTGATTTATTTATGTTTAATATTCTATAGGCGATTTAAAATTATGTTTCTATTCAGAATTAGGTATTTAAAATGTTTAAACCTGGATATAAATCCTTTGCACTCGAAAGGCGAGCCTCAGTCGCCATTTAATCGGATTCTAAAGATTCACGTTAATTGATATATCAAATTTTAAATGGCGAAGCAAAGTATTTATGTTAATTTCAGTAGGAAGAATTATATAGAAATTTATCGTCCGGTATAATTTACTGGAAAGATTAATCGCTTCAATTACATGAAAATGGGGATACGATGGAAATATGTAAAATCGTACTTTGTTTCGCGAATTATTCAGATAAATGCGCGCTATTATATCAAAGTAGATGATTAATTGATTAAATCATGCTATGAAAGGTTATGCGAACATCTGTTATTATCCGTAATCTGGCGATATGTAAAGCCACATTTTTGTCTCACGAATTACCGAAGAAAATGTACTAAAACACGCCGTTATCTGCAATGTTAATCTAACAACTATGGAAATTGAGGCATGAATATGTTAATACGTGAATTTAAATCTGCTAATATCCTCCTACCGAGAACACGAGGTTCCAATTTTCCAAAACACGTTGTACATACCCTATTTATACCTGTCTTTACCATAATACACGATTCTCGAGGCACAATGCAAGAACCGAGGAAGCAACCTGTCTCTCTTCTCATCTATCCGGAGGAAACGTTAAATTTCCACAATCATCCGAGCAATCCACCGAGTCATAGCACCTCGGCAACCTCTGCTGACCTCGAGATCGAAGAAGAAGAACGACGGCCGCTCTTGGTAGAATTCCAGGAAGGAATCGCGGCGATAAAGAGAAAGAGCAGGTCGAAACGTAATGAAAGCTCGGTGGAAGACGGACACGGGTGATCTTGATGGGCCATTCGAGGGAAATAAGCGGCGACTTTCTAACGTGTAACGACCGGGCCACGCAATACGATTCATCTGTCCGGCCGCACGCGGCACCGGGACGACACGAAAAAAATCATTTAGTGATTACACCTGCGTGGACTTGCACCTGGAATTCGTTGGCCCACTTCGGTGGGGGGAATCCCGGAGGGACCACCTCTATTCCTGCCCGCTTTTCCACGAGGATGCGCCACGTAGCGAGCTGAGCGAGTAAAAGTATATACGCGTCCAGCGATCCAGGTGAAACTCCGGCAGTCGTGCAGGTGAAGCAGAGCGAGAAGCCGAGTCAAAAGGGCAGGAGCAGGCCCAGTTCCGTTGTCCCGAGGGTCCTAAGCACCCATGGACCGAGGGCTCCTGCCGAGTTTCGGCTAATCCAGCTGCCGAAGGAGAGGAAGGAGAGAGCAGCTCCTCTCCCTTCTGCGTCTCCTCCTTTTCTTCGTCTCCGCGATGCGAACTTCGCCTATGTCTCGCTGGCCTGCATTTTTCACGTGGCCTTCGACGAAAATCTCGCCGACAAGGATGATTAATCGATCAGCATCCCGCCACTTCCGACTCAGGGTGGCTCAGGGACAGATTCCATCTCGAGCCACTCGAAAAATGCGTCCACGCAGAATCATCGATGTATTCCACCTAACAGGCTGATTCGCTGATGAATCGAAAAGGTAATTGGGGGAAGAGCTGCTCCTCGCGAAGTTTTACCAGATGATTAAGAAGCTAAGGAGGGTTAGGATTTCGGTTTGGTTTGATTTGATGATTCAGGAGGATCTGTAAGGGGTTGTTTTTGTTAGTAATGGATAATACGTTTGTTTCGGATCACGTTGAAATATTACAAAGAAATATGTAATTATGTTAACTGTTTGGTAGGATTCTCGTTTATACTCGTATTATTACTCTTGATGATTTTTTAATCGCAAATATGTTTATGTGTGTTTGTGATGTATGAAAGAAGGAAGAACAAATGAGGGAGTAATTGGAAATATTAATTCTTTATTTCTATGTGATATATATTAGGTATATATATTTACATTTACATTTTTCGTCGCATTTTATAAACTATATCCATGGGATAAAGAAGTCGTAGAACAAAAGGGCGACTACATTTTTTCGTAATATTTAAAGGTTAAATTTTAAATAGAAGAGTAAAAGACAGCAACATAAATTTGCTCATATTAATATCCAATATATATACATATATTAAAATCTATGTCAACCAGTACCACAGTTTCTGAATAATATTAAGTTGTTTGGAAAGTCATTTCGTTTCTTTTTTATGCGCCTTAAGTGTGAAGTTGGCTATGAAAAAAATAATTAGGTCCTCTGTTAGGAAAAAACGGAATTACTTTCCTAACAGTCTAATAGAATTGCGTTTTGTTTAGATTTACTTATATTTTTTATCATAACTGCTTGTCAAACTTGCTATGATTTTGAAAGTACCGTGTTTATATCGAAATTGCGTGAAGATTCTGTAGACGTATGTATATATTTAAATTAGTATCGATACGATATATGCAGAAAAAATTAAAAATTACTTTTCTGCTAGTAGTAAAACTATTGGGGATATATTATTATATATTATTTGTATTATTTTGGGAGTGATTTAATTTTCTCCATTATAAGAGTCCGTTGACTGAAAAGATTTCTTGGGATTCTTAGCCTGGTCCCTTTCTAAATTTTCGAGTTCTATGGACACACAAGGACTCCAAATTTTTGGTCGATGGCGTGTGTATAATACTCATTGTCGATAAAGCATTGTTGGTTAGGGTCTCCCATAACGCATGTAATATTCAAGTCACCCTTACCACGAGCCACGTGCGTATGATTGATGACCTCATCAAACTTGGTCGAAAATGATCCTCCTTGATCGCACTTTGAATACTTCTCCGAAGTCTGACACTTTCTCCTCCATTTTAATGCGCAAACCGCGATTTTTCAAATTTCAGACTTCACACTTCCTTTACTTTTACATACATTTACTCCAGTCAAGAAACATTCCAACTCTTCTCTTCGTTAGATAAAAGCATACTACGATATTTTATATCCAAAAACAGACGAATATATCGTCACGATAAATCTCTATTATAAATTCTCGCGAATTTGAATAAATGCTCGAGAAATACCTCTCGAAATGACCCCTAATTTGAAAGAAAAAGCCGTCGCAGTTCCTACGCAGTTTTATCACGCAAAAATTCAGGAGAGTCCGTGCGGAAAAACGCGAAACACGTCGCGCAATTTATTCGCGACGAACCACCGGAAATGGGGGCAAGAAATGTGACGAACGTGGCCGCTTGCTTCGTCACTTCCGATTCCTCCGCTTCCCGTATCGAACCCATCCCTCGGTTCTTTACACAGCATTCGCGGTCACTTGTTCGCCAACTGTTCTGGACCCGTTCGCTTCACGTGTACAGGACGTTTATCGTCACGCGGTGCGTACGAGAAAGTCTGATTGCGAAACGGGCGGCGGCAGAAAAAGGGGAATAAAGCGGCACGAAAGGAAACAAAGCGTGGACGTAACACGTGACCCACGTGCGAACGAATATTCGTACAATGTGCAGGAGTAAAATATAACATCGGCGGGCTGATCGATGGCGGCCGAATCGGAAACGAAGACGAAAAAGGGGACATTCTGATGTCAGGTGCGTGCCACACGCGGGCTACGCACCGTAATTCTACAAATTGTGCGCGCAATTAACGCGATCTTTTGCCAGACAGCGAAAGGGTTTGTCTGATGGAAAAGCTGAAAAACTTGACGAGTCTGTAATAACATTCTTCTTCATCGTGTGCACGAATAAAACGTAAATTAATTTCTCCGAATTATTTGCCAGACGTGGTTCCTTCTCTTTCCGGCAATTGAAACGTTACGTGTAACGAGTTCCAGGGAAAAATATTAATTCGCGAAGTCGATTATGGGGAACCAAGCGTGGAAAGAGGATAAACAGGCATATTTGAAATTCCACGAGTATTATACTTCTCGGTTTATTGAGAAACTTGTGACAAAACTTTGCCAGGACTTTGTTAGCTTTGGAAGTCCAGCACAGCTCTGGTTTGCATCTACACGATATTAAAGCTAGACATAGTTATCGAAAGATATCTTCTGTTTGGGATATTCGAAAGCGGAAGGTACGAAGTTGAAAATTAGTGACCTGAAATACAATTCGAGTATAATTTTCTCCTACGGCATCTTACTGCACGGTTTTGTTTCTAACGCGATAAAAAAATTGCGAAAGCCTTTGTAGAACACTGTACTTGCACAGCACTAAATAATATGATTTTTCTTTCAAAAACTAAATTACCTTAAAATAATAATGAAAAGGAATAATGAACTATGAGAATGTATTAAACAAATTATTAAATGTGTTAGATCGTGGAAAAAGAAATCCATTTAAAATTATAAAAAATAATGGATTTATTTTTCCTCAACGATAGTTGTCAGCGCCATCTATGTTTTTGGAGGAGAAACTTCCCCATAAACAACGGGTAAGGGAATTCTACTGGTGGAGTATTCAAAAATCATCCGCGGTCTGACAGTAGGAATAAAAATGACGCGAGTGTGGCGCACCCCTGCTCCATAAACTACCCTCGTCGTATCCTGGCACAATGCTCCTCCGCATCGCGGCGACTCGTCATAAGGATCCTCGTACCCCTGCCGATGGATGAATATTTATCTTCCGTATGGAAGCGACAGATCCCCCCTTTTTCCCCTCTCTTCCCTTCTGGTTCTCCTTCGACATTCATTGGACGCTTGCGCCACAAGGTAGAGCCTGTACGGGCCCATTAGGACGAGAAGGAACGGGTTAAAGGCTCTTGGTTCCTTCGGTATAAAGGAAGATCGCGAAATTCGCAGCTGTCGCTCTCTCAGCACCTGCCTCTCCTGCGATCAATCCTCTCCCTCTCACTCTCTCTCTGTCTTTCTCTCTTTCTTCCTACGTGTGCGTGCAGGTTCTCCGAGTGCACGCGTGTATGCGTGCCTATACAGATTTAACGCGTTGTTTACCTGCAGGCTGGCCCAGGCTACACGCGTACCGGCACGATTTACAGACGCATCGTAGGAAGTCGGGCATAGGAAGGGGTTGAGAGAGAAAGAGGGAGGAAACTTGGTACATATGGCGACGGTGGTAAGGGGAAAGGGAGGATACATGTATCTGATCTACAGGCAGGAGTACTACGGGCCCTTTTTTCTTCCATGCCTCGCTGTACGGTAACGCGAGCCGCTTTTGATACCAGCCACGCTGCTCTCTATCTAGGGCGTGGAAAGAACTGTCGCAAGCGTTTTCCTTCACAGACACCGGTCCTTCTGGATACTTCCGCTTTTCGAGGGAACTCGTTACTTCCATCATCGGGTTTTATAGAAGAATCGTCGAAATCGTCGAAGCGAATCGTCTTTTTTTCTCTTGGTTTTGTTGTTGTCGGTAATAGGTTGTTGGTTTTGGTAAGGTTAACCTTTTGCACTCAAGAGGCGAGGCTCAGTCGCTATTTATTTAATAGTCGCAATACTATTAATAACGATAGTCGTATTATAATGATCAATGTTGATTAATATGTTAAATTCAAGATTACCCACAACGATGCGTGGAATATTAGAGTAAAATAACTCTACGTCTTAATTTCTATATGATTTCTTTTTTAGAATTATTTTTAGAAATATCATCAACTTTATGGCAGAAGGTTTTCGAATTATTATCTTTCTCTAACGAAAAAAATCATCGAGTGCAAAGGCTTAAGTTTTGGTTGGCATTTGTAGGGATAGAACACATTACTTGTCGTTTTTTTAATTATTTAACGTATATTTTCGAAAAATATTAAATTTTGGTTGGTTTCTTATTCACCATTTTAGAAATATCTTCGGTGTTATAGCAGAAGGTATTCGAATTACTATCTTTCTCTAACGAAAAAAATCATCGAGTGCAAAGGCTTAAGTTTTGGTTGGTATTTGTAGGGATAAAACATGTTACTTGTCATTTTTTTATTATTTAGCATATATTTTCGAAATATATTAAGTTTTGGTTGATATTTATGGAGATAGAACATATTAGGTTGGTGCGCATAAAATTTCGAATTTTTAAGTGAATATATAAGATTTTTGAAAAAATCTTCTTTGTTGAAATGTGACTTTGCCAATAGACAGTACGATTGTAAACGTGGTTATGCAAAATAAAAAACAAAAGCATATCGAAAACAGACATTTCATATGCACCAACCTAATATTACTTGTCATTTTGTTCTTATTTATGTATGACATATTTGACGCATGACAGGTTGGTAATTTTAGTATTATTAGAAGTTTCGATATCAAATGGTAATATTGAATTAAGTAAAAATTTGTGAAAATCTAATCTATTTATAGTAATATATAAGAATCTTTAATATGATGATTTATTAACCTCATATAGACGAATATTATAATATACGTGGAAATTTTTGTATTTTTTAGAGCGAAAACTGCTTACTATTGTCATCGATATTGTACATATTTTTTAATTCAGAAAATTTCTCTCGCTTCGTTGTTTTTAATTATTTAGTACATCCTCGATGTATCGTTATCTTCGTTTCTCATCCGCAGAGGGTTAAAATAGTTTAATATAATAAATTTATGTTATTTAATAAGAAACTGTAGATTTCCGCGATGTGGGTAACACGATAGACTAGAAAGAAGTGTCGGACCTGCCAACAAAGTCCTTATATCGTTCCATGACAGCAGCCTTTGCATTATTCAGCCTAGTTTGGAGGAACCATCCAACTTATCACTTTTCCTCGGAGCAAAATAGATCCCTATGCAGGGTGACGCTATTAAAATAAAAATTCATCTTGCAATAATTTTTAAGGAATGTATTTTTTCTCCATTTGTTACGTTGTAGCCTGTATTTTGAGTTTTTAAAATTCGATGATAATTTAGTTTTTTATTTATAATTATAATTCCTACGATTGATAACTGATCAATTAGAGTGCATAAAAAAATTCTTCTCGTCTTCGCCTAGGAGTCTTTGACAGATTTGAATATCGCGATACGCGAAACATGCACGAGGGGTACTTTCGTCTAAACCGAGATCGTTAATGGTAAATCCAGTTCGCAATAGGTGTAAATGAGCACGAACAATATGTGCTCGAGTGAGCTGATTAAAATTCAAAGGACACCTCGGTAGTAGCAGTCGTACATTAACAGAAACAAGTTTGACAGAAGGTGAAGATCGGAAGTTTCGACTGACCGCTCACAATGGGGTGGAATCACTTCCATGGCATCAGCGATTCTATTTATATTCTTGGACCGACCTCTTCTCCCTTCTTTCATTATACAAATACGTGACGTACATAATACGCGTCTATCATTACCAAAATCGATTATAAACGGTGTCTGTTCAAGTACGCAATTTTCTCTTCGAACCTATTCTTCAGCTTCACCCTCGAACACCTCCTTTTTATCCGTTTCAACTTTAGTATCGAGAAATAAAACACGATCCAACGTATTATCCCTAAATTATTAACCTGTCTTTTCATCGATTCCTCTACGTCGAACGTCTCCAACCACCGAGTAGGTTACTCGCGGGACACCCGTTACGTGGCTGCCAGCAACCCTCCAAATGCCATTTACACGAGTCTCGAGACTTTACAACTGTCGTTTGCCTTTGTACGCGATATTGGATCGATTTGCATTTACATTTAAATTCATCAAGCCATCGAAAGTTAAGCGAACGAATGAAAGATGAATAGCCCTGGCGGAGAACACGAAATGTTGCGCTAGTAGGACAAAGCATCTCTTAAAAATCGTCGATACTTAAACTTCAACTGCGTTTCCTACGCGCGATCCTGAGTTATGATGCATTGTTACGAGACGTTCCAGGACGATCTGCACGTCATACGAGAGAAAGAAAGTTCGCCGTTTCGCGTTGCAGTCGGATTGCAAAAGTTCTGCAACCGATCGCTCGAGCGTTGAGCCACGTTCATGACAGTTTAACGGCGGTCGGGTTGAAATAATTCTAGGATGAAAATTTAATCGTGATTCATATCGGGGAATTAACAGAATTTTTCATCTCGAATTTACTGCCCGGTAATTCCACGTTTAAGTTAGACGGAAACAGGGGCACGCCTATTTTCGATTCAATCCCTTAACCTTTTCCGCGAGGATTTGTGTCGCGAACGTTCGTCTGCCAATTGCGACCGTGTCAAAAATATTTCAGCGCGGTCGGTTTCGCGCAGCTTGTCGGAAATACCGCTCCACGTCCCATTTTTCGCTTTCCAGTCACCCGATATTTTTAGTCCTTCGGTATTTTCAATCCGATAAGAACATGTAACGATCGTCGATCTAATTTCGCGGGGCTCGATTGAAACGTCTGCGACTTTGTAATTCGTTAGTGGCTAGCAGTACTGGCGCGTTTTAAGTGCTCCTCTGTTTCTTGACGTTGCTATTATACGGTTAGTAGGGGAGAAACAATCGTAAGAAGAGATTGTGCAGCTATGACTCGAGAAATGGGGGGCTGGAGGAACCATTCGTCTGTTTCAGAAATTCGGCTCTGAAGTTGTACTTCATTTATATTAGATTTCGTTTCCTTCGATGTCTATCTTCCCTCGAAATCGAAGAATTGACTATAAAGCAGTCGATTTTATTGTGGCAGATTTCTGATACTTGTTTATTACTCAGAAGAAGACGGTACGAGCATCAAACTGTTCAAAGATAATTTTTACGTTCAACTTCTTTCCGATTTAATAATTCTTCCAAAGTTGTGCGGTTTTCTGGAAGCTATTTGATAGTATAAATATGAAAAATGAAGAATGAATGAAGTAGTATTATTTATTATTCGTATCAGTAATAGGACAAGAAACTACTATCTACAGTTCTTTGTAATATAATTCCTTATTCCAGTCTGAAGCAACCCTTACACATAGAATTAATGTTTTTGAAATCAAATAAAGATTTTAAAAAATCCAGTGAAGCAAAACAAATACTGGGATAGGTTGAAAATTTTCTCCTATGTGAAAATTAAAAAATTAACCAGGAGATAGTCAATCATATCATGAAAATTTTCCATAAAAAATGTAAAAACTGTTATAGAACATTCCTTATTACAATTACGACCTGAAATAACCCACGACCACGAAAAATAAAATTAAGATCATTCTTACAATCAATTAAACATTTTTAAAAATCTACAAAAACAAAAGAAGTATAGAAGAAGGTTCAAAATTAAAAAATCAACCATGAAGTAGACAATTCTTTCATGACAGTTTTCCATAAAACAAAAAGAAAGACTACCATAGTCAATTTCTTGTTTGAAACAACTCTGTACCTTAACAGATATAATTAACACTCTTCTAATCAAATAAATATTTTCAAAATTAAAAAAAAAAAGCAAAACAAATATAGGAAAAAGTTTAAAATTTCCTCTCACACCAAGATTAAAATATCAACCGCGAGACAGTTAATTCATTCATAACAGTTCCCCATAAAACAAACAGCAAAACTAACACTGTACTAAATAGAAATAATTCTCAAAATCAAATAAAGGTTTTACAAAATTTTTGGAAATCAAACAAACACAGAAAAAGATTGAAAACATTCTCTGACGTGAAAATGAAAAAATCAACCGTGAGACAGTCAATTCTGCCATGAAATTTTCCCATAAAAAGGAGATAGACTACCACGAACGATTTCAACCCGAAGCAACGAAACACCGGATCAGTACCCATACAGTCTCACCGAGGCAAGTACCTAAAGTAAAAGGAAAGGAAAAAAGGAATGGCAAAAACGCGAACGTCGGTAAGAATTCGTAGCCGGTGATCGGCGCAGGTCGTATCATCGTCGAATCCATAAAGATAACGGAATATCATGAATATTCCCGGCGATATCGTCGATATAAGCAATACCGTTGGACGAGCGAGTGGAAGCCGGAGAAAAAGCCGGCGCGTAAGTAGAGGCGCACGCGCGGCAGCCGCTGGAAGGGGGTGTCGTTCACCTTTTTTTCTTGGTCACGTGAATCGGCCTTAAGAGGCGAGGTAAGGTGGCAGAGCCATCTGCCCCGAGATTGCGTCGGGGCGGGGGTAGGGGCGAATAAAAATCAGGCCCGAAAGCATTACCCAGCTGGCACGCGTCTACCTCGCAGCCATTATCTTTAAACAGGATCACATCGCGAGGACTCCACCGCAGGATTTCTTCTTCTTCTTTCTCCACCTTCCCGGCCCCCGCCACCATCGCGGAGCGTGTCTCCTCTCCTTCGACCCACCTCTCCTCTCTCCCTCATCCAGAGGCCTGCTCGTGCTCGTCTTGTTGTCCAGAAGCACCTGCTGCCACCATCGTCCCGGTGTTTTCATCCTGGAAGCCCTCCGAGGCCAGATAAATATTCCTCGTTCCAACGGGCCGGCAGCTCTGCTTAGGAGAGATCGCTTTCGGTGGTTTCGATTTCGAAAATTACCGGGATTACCGCCGCGCAGGGGAATCCGGGGGAAACTGCCGGAAGTCGATTGGGTCGACGAACGATCGGAGGCCAGCCGGGGGTTGAGAGTCACCAGAGGACACTGCCTCCGCTCGGATGCCTTTAAATCTGGCCAGTTTTCTTTAAAGCCACACGGCCGACTTGCTCGCCAGAGATCGAAGGCATTTAAAAGGTGTGTAAAAGCTGCCCCTTTCGATACGAACGTGGATTCCGCGTTTCCTATCGGTCGGTCTCTCGCCTCGAACCTGACGGAGGAAAGGTCTGCGTGATCGCGGACAGCTGAGCAGCGGGAAGTGGCATCGGGAAAGGAGAAACAGATGTTAAGTGTAAGAGCTTGCGCTAATTTCCACGGCAAACCGACCATTGGGGTTTCCTCGCGATAGACTCGCTGCTTGGTTACTGTGTAGTTGAAAATGGCCCGTCTAATTGAAGCTGAATGGCCCGTGTAGCTGAACAGGCAGAGGAGGAGCTGGAAAATGTTTAACGACTGAATTTTTCTGCGACGGTCTAAGTAGCTTGTGTTAACTACGATTCGTGTTGTGGTTTTCTTTCGTCATGGATGAAACAGCGATTACGATCTTCTGTGGTTCTGCATCGGACGTTAAATAACTGAAAAATAATTATCAAAAAGAATGGGAGACTTTTGAGTCAAGTATAGAAATCGAGCTCCTTTGTTTTTTATCGTTTATTTATTGGCACTATCGTTACATGCATATAGAAATTCAAAATTCAAGTCGTTCGTAAATTTTATTGAAAGGATATTATTAAAGTTTGAATTCGAAATTAATATGACTTTTAATTGTGCTTTTCTTTCATCTTGGATAAAGGAGCGATTATGTTCTTCTCTGGTTCTAGATCGGACGTTAAATAATTAAAAAAAAAAAGACAATGAGAGACTTGCAAGCCAAGCATAGAAACCAAGCTAAGAAACAAATAATAATAAACGATAAAAAAACAAATAATTATCAGAAAAATAGGAGACTTGTAAGTCAAGCATGGAAACCGACCTCCTTTGCTTTTTTATCGTTTATTTATTGGTACTATCGTTACATGCATATAGAAATTCAAAATTCAAGTCGATTGTAAACTTTATTGATAGGACATTATTAAAATTTGATTTCGAAGTTAATATAACATTCAGTTTAATAATTCCTAATATATTATTTTTTATATTTGCAATTTATATATACAGCGAAATTTAGTATGAATCGGAAAATTCAATAGAAGATGATCGTAAATTAGCATTTCCTCTGAATTTTAAATAGGTGTATTGTAAACAAGCCATGTATCCAATATTATAATGAAGATTTCAACAATTGCATCATTGTATAATTATCTTGGATCTTATATGACGAAATTCTGATAAATTAACTACTCGATTAATACTCTGAAGCAATTATTACGTTTTATTAGATAATATTACGTGTGTCAATCTTTACAGATAAGAATAGCAACGTAAACGTGAAAATTTTTAATAATTCCGAGTGAAAAAGTGAAGAAAGGGATGTAATAAGCATAAATGATAACCAGTGAACACGCAAGAGTTGAAATAATATGTTTTAGCTCTTAGAACTATCGTAATTATACGCGACAGCTTACGATGCTTTTTGTCGATACCGAAAATTTTCACTTTTACCATTTACGTTATTTGCCACTTCGATTATCTAATCTATTTTTATATAACACTGCACTTACCCAGTCTGCGGTTATTCGTGAGTCACTAAAACGTCCCGATAATTTCTATCTCGACTATGTTTCACGTTATTATTCATCGCGACATTCCATCTTACGAGCGAGTTGTCATTGAAAACAAATTCCCGGTGAATATCAATTACTCATTTATGCCGCAAACAACGATCACGATTAATTCCCTTCGCTTCTGCTCGAAAAGCTAGAATTAATTTCCATGTCTCTACCCGCCGAGCAAATACAGCAAACTCCAGATAACCTGTTCAGATGGTAGCTGCAAATTGTTATTCGTAAGTTGGAAGTTCGTGCATCTAGAGATAGGTATAACAGCTAGTGAATGGTTGGCATTTTGGGCCAACTTTCTTTTATTTTTCTGATTCGCTCTAATGTAACCGCAAAAACCAGAGAAATTTGCTAACACTTGCTTTGTGTAAGCAATAATAATACAATAATACTGCTTTGTGTAAGCAGTAATAATACAATTATAAAAATAATACCATTGTGCGTGATTTATTAAATCAAAGGACTCTGACGAAAAGAGACCTCCGTTTTTTAAGTTTTACGGAACAAAATCCGTTTTTGACTTGCTACGATAACGTTTCGTAAATTTCTTTTGAATTCTAACAAACATAAACCTCTTTTTTTCAATTCTATATAAGCAACTTAATTTTTACGGAACAAAATCCGCTTTTGGCTTGCTGCGATAACGCTCCGTAAATTTTTTTCGAACTGTAACAAACACAAACCTCTTTTTTCAATTCCATATAAGCAACTTAAGTTTTACAGAATAAAATCCGCGTTTAGCTTGCCATGATAACGCTTTGTAAACTTTTTTCGAACTGTAACAAACACTAAAATCAAGGAAAAAATCGTTTAAACATTTTACAAATTTTAGACGAGCCACAATAATTCGAAAACCAGGAAACAAAATAGAATATACAACGTTAAGAAGTTAACCGCAAATCGCTATCCGTGTGTTGCAAATTTGCATATCCAGAGATGATTAGGACATCTACTTAACCATCACCATTTTCGACATCTTTCATAAAAATAATACGAACTCTGACATAACCAATCCATGAAATTACTCCCCCAGAAACGTCACGTTCGACGACACGAGAATAAACAGAAATAAAATCCATATTCAATTGGAAAGGCAAATAAAATCCCCTAGTCACCGTGACACATAACCAGTGGACGGTGTGCCGAATTTCGAAACGGCCCCCTCTAGGAAAAAACCTATGAAAATCGTGACTCATGGTGGCAACTCACCCCTGCGATCCCTGAACGCGTCTCACCTCTGTTATTCGAGCGGAGAAATGGTAACAGATTCGGAACTCTGATTGATAACCAACGAGGGACAATAACGGTGGAAAAGAAGCTCTGGTCCGCGAGAGTAGAGTCGGTGGCAAGGTTTCGAGGTGAACTCGACCGGTTTGCTAGCCGGTATCCCATGGCAAACAAATGGTGGCAGAGGACGCCGGTGCTGGCCGGTGCGGCGCGGCGCGGCGCGCGAAACAAATTATTCGAGGCAGAAAACGCGGCACGACGCTCGTGAGAAGAGGAACAGAGCGTCGGTCGTGGACGCGAGCAGTGGGGGCAGCACCGGCAAATAGGTCGCCGCTAGGGGAAAACGGAGAGAAATGGCGGATGGGAACCGCGGGGCCCGAAGACAGGGAAAGAGGAGTTGACGCGCGTTTTCCCATGCTTCCTCGAGCGTGCTCGGCGTGTAGCAACGAAANCTGCCACGCAGACGGCGTGGCACAAAGAAAAATTCGAAGACGCGCTAGGCGAGCGCGTTTTCGAATTCAGCCCTTTGTGTGTCGTGGACGGAATGTAATCCTTTTCTTTTTCCTCGCCTAAATCCTTCCTAATGATCCCGCGGCCGGCCCAAAAAGGAAACTGTTTGCCCGGTGCCGCTAATGACCGGGTCAGGCCATTTTTTTTCCCCGCCGCGCGCGAGCAAGGACCTCCACGGTACCGAAAATCGGCCGACTTCGCAGAAGAACGGGGCTCGTGCGATCTGCAATTAACCGGCAGGCATCTCCCGGGGCAGGTGAGCTTCCCCCTGGCCTGCCCGGCCAGCAGGGGGAGAAGAAGCGCGTACCGGGCCCACGGAGACCGGGCCCGATGCGCAGATGACGCGTGGAAATCGCGTGTCCGCGACCGACCTTCCGATCCTCCGCGTCTGCTGCGTTTCGCAGTTGCGTAAAACCGACTTTGCAATTACGTCGCGGAGTCGCCGATACAACAGGTTTATCCTCAAGCCGCCTTTCTGCGCGTACGAGTCACGACAGACCGTGATATTGAATGGAAACCGTTTCCGACGACCGTCTTGGTTCATGGGGTGTGCTTTTTCTTTCTTAAAATTTACGCTGTAGAGGTGGAGGAATGGAGAGGGTGATGGTGATAGGTCGATGCTTTGGTGGGGTGTTTGCAAATGACCACGAGGTCATTGTACCATTCTTAGTAATGGATAATATATTTATTGGAATATGACGAACATTTATTTTAAGCTTTATAAATGGATCGCGTAATAATATAGAAGAAATGTATAATTACAATAATTATCTCGTAGGTTACTCTCTCACACGTCTACTCTCAATGATTTTATTTACTCTCTCCTTTGTCCTTTTTCTTTCATATATTACACATATAGTTCATTTTTTCATCACATTTTTTCGTATATTCGTTCATATTTATATTCCAAGCACACTCGTATAAATATAATTGGATATATAATTGGATTACAAAATATATATATTAAATTAGTATATATACATCCATCTCGATCTAATAAAAGAGTGATGTTTGAAAGAAAGGATGAGTTGTGTATATAATCTAAATATTAGGTTGGGGAAGAATATAATTTATAATTTTAAATGGATTTCTTTTTTCTCAAACCTAATATATATTATACAATTATATCTATAATACTTATAGGATGTTAGGAATATATAGGAATATATAGGAAATATTTTATAATATTTATACTATATAATC
>NIJG01000092.1:599343-610966 GCA_002201625.1 Euglossa dilemma | reverse complement strand
AGTATATAATCAGATTATATAATCTATTATATAAAACAAATATTAAAATCTATGTTTATATGATTAAATCTAATTTAATATTAGAATCTACGTTTACCAATATTAAAATGTATATTTATATGATTAAATCTAATTTAATATTAAAGTCTATGTTTACCAATATCACGATCATAAGCTTGGTTATTGGTTAACATATTTCCCTTTCTCTTTTTGTTTTTGAGATGGGGTTAGGATCTGTTCTTAGGCCCTGTTGAAGGGTGCTGAGTTAGGGCGAATCAAATCGTGATTCTATAATATGTAGATGTATTCGAAATGAAACAATCGACAAGGTACAAGTTTAATTATTAATTTTTAAAATTGATTTCTTGCGTGCTTTTTTCGTGTTGATCGTGAACGTCTGATATATTCGCGTGTGTTCAAACGATAGGGCGATGAAAGATAGAAATTTATTATTCTAATTAAATAATAGATTATCGAATCAAATATTTGAAAAATAAAACTTATAAAATTTCGTAGTTTCTGTTAATATTCATTATCATCATATTACAATGATATTAATTAAACATGCGTGTAATAAATAGAATTAAATTCGATAAAATTATTAACAACTAACGAAATAACGAGTATTATTAAATGATACTCAGCTGTAACTTTAACCTAAATCAATTACAGGTATTAATCGAGAAACCATCAGGTGGAAACACATGAAACGATTATTAGAGCTATAATATAAAATTGAAATGAACACCGTGGGGACGTAAAGGAACAAAATTTTCTTTTCTCATACAGCGTTGTGCCCTCGCTTCATTCGATGCATTGTCTTAATGATATCGAGCGTTTTATCTACTTGATTGCTTTATAATTACGGGTCCGACGTTTCCGCGTCATTAGCGTCCTTTTTTTCTTTTTTCTTTCCCCCCTTCCAACTCGCCATGTCGGACTCGCGTTGATTGGCAAAAGTGAAAAGAATATTTTCGGTCACCCGCGAACATTTAATTTAGTTGTACCGCGGCTCCATCTCTACGTCGCGTACCTCGAGAATTCCAGGAAACGAGAAAAGGACGAAGGTCGTAAATTTAAGCAACCGAACAGCTGGAATACGAATGCACGCGCTATTCGTGACTCCACCATGCGGCTGTGTGCCCCGGTCTCCACAAAGAGCCAAAGGAAAGGGGACACGAAAAATCTCGGCCCCGGGAACATCGTGTTCGATCGTGGCCGAAAAGAATTCTTTCTTACGATTTACGGTCACTGATACGGAATTTCTTTGTCAAATTAGCTACTTTCTTAAGGAAGAATGTCAGTCGTCGAACCGTTCTTCTTGGAGTATACGAAAGGACACGAGTTAAAATCGTGCGTAAAAGCTGCACTAAATGACAGTTTTCCTTTTTTTCCTTTTTGATAATTATCGTCTAATTATAAAAATCGTATCTATAGATTAGGAGTAAAATGTTATACTTTAATATATATTAAAAACTTAATTTACAATTGTTCAGTTTCTTTTCTTCCTGAAAATGGTTGTAATTTTGGGAGTAAAACGTGATTCTCTACAGATTTGATTTTCATAATTTTTTGGATTCGATAGAAATTTTTTCAACGTTACAATCTTTCTTGGGAAATTCGATTAGAACGAAGAGACTTGGATTACACAATCTTGTTCTTAAAATTATTATATAATGTTATAAATTAATAGTGATCGATGGTTTTTATAGATTTACCATAAATATGATTTTATTATATTATGAACAGAGAAAGAAATCCTTATTATTACGATGGGCATTATGAAATTTGTAAATATATCTATTCGTGATTTTTAAATAGGGGCCGAGGCAACAGGTTACTTGAAAATTATCGTGAAATAATTAAGATAAGGGTGTAAGGAAATATTTAATTAAATAAATATCCGCGCAAAAGAATAAAATATTTCATCGTATTGTGATACGATACTGGGTATTATAAATACCTTTATCGGGTAACTTAATGAGTGCATGAATCAACTACGAAATAATGATTTAACACTTTATCAACGGGTTCATGTTCGGTACTTGTAGTTGTTTTTACATATTACAAGCAAATTCTTGATATTCACTGGATGACAGACGCGAAATAATTTTTCGATGCCTATTACATAAATGCTATTCAAAGAATTCCTAAAAGTACCATTCACACAGATAACCTCAATTAACCGATATCTCTTTTGCGATATATCAAATTATGCGTAACAATTTCGAGATAAACCGTGTAATTGCCACGTGACATTTACTACTTCGATATTGTCACTTTGGAAAAATTGCCTTTCCATCGAAGGCATTACCAAGGAATAACATGCTTATAAATAGCGCAAACTCTTTGTCATAGTTGTGCTCGTTTTGCGCTAATAAAACATAGGACGTCGAGATGAAGTGTCGTTATAATATTAAATACGAATTACAATTCTCTGACAGTGAAAACATGATCTACAATAGTTTATTATTATCAAATTTATCATAATACTATACCTATTATATAATATTATAAGTATTAAATTAACCAATATTTCTATTTTAAAATTGTTAGAATTTGTTTGAAATAAGAAAAGGTTTCATTGCGATTTGATCTCGAATTTTTTATCGTGTTAAAGGTAGTTGTATTATCGAATAATTCTTTATACAGAAAAACAACGGTATACAATATAATCTCTTAAATCTCCCTGTTACTCCACTAATTCCACTAATTGGTATAATTATAAAATTCCCTAAACACCGAAATTCTATTGAAAAGCATAAATTATTCCCCAACTTGATCACAGTGGTAATCACAAACTAATTTACAGACTTGACCAAAAACGTGGGCATAAACCGGCAAACTCACCCTTGGCCCTTCGCCCTAGCATCGCATATATCTATTAGCGAGTTTAATTCGTTTAAACATTACAAGCCCGGCGAGGATAAATGAACAACTCCGCGAACGGAATTAATCGACCGAGCAGTCGAAAAGTTTCTTAATTTTCGTAGCGGAGTTCGCGAATTAGCCTTTAACTTTTCAGAAGCCGGGCGATTAACCCTGATGGAACTGATCGGATTTTAGCCTCTGTTTGGCTCACATATCGCGAACTTGGTCGCGGGCACGTGAAGCAGATCGCGGGCTCGTTACGGATTTATTAAACGGAAAATCAGTTTGGGCATAAATCCAACTTACTGCCGGACAGCTGAGCAGGAACTTCCGGCGAAGTCGCTGGCACAGGTGAAAGATAGCGGAGAAAAAGGCATCCCTATAAATTGCCAGGACGAAATTGCATCGTTAAAAACCGAAAGCGCTATCGAGTAACCTGTCACCGTACCAAGTCGTGCAGCTGCCCCCGATTTCGCCTTTAACCGCACATTTTTTCGCCCAGGTTCGTTGAGAATCTCGCGAGGGAATCGGGAGTGTCCATGCCTGGGCGTGGATCCTGTCATACGCCTATGGGCAACGAGTAAATCCTCGTGTCGTGTTTAATTAGCGCAAAAAGCCTCGTAAAAGACACCGGGAGTAGAGATAGCGCGCTTTAAACGAATAATTATTTATATTAAATTATTTTAAAGTAACGGTGGTTGTAGGTAATTTGGAGTATAGCCAGAAAATTTCGCGTTTAATTTTCAGGTATGCGTGTCGTCTGTGATTCAAATATCTTTGTAAACGAGTGAACGGTTTGATGATGGGAACTGGTCGGAGTTAGGCGATGTCTCTGGTAGGTCATTGTACAGTTTGGCATGGGAAACGAGTTGCGTGCCAGGAATGTCACAACATGTAAAATTAATTAGTTTTTAATTTAGCTGGTGATTAGGTGGTATTAAATATGACACGAAGGTGATTTTTATAATATCGATAATTGGGAATTCGATACTTTTGCGTTACGGTGTTTCGGAGTGTCAATAAACTTTTGTCTTTAGTTTATTAGGAGTTTATTTTTATATTAGTTTATTTTATTAGGAGTTTCTCGTACATTTGAGGTACTTTGCTGTATGCGATTAATACTGCAACTATTAAATCGTAAGAAATCGAAGTTTTTATCAAGATAAAAACGTAATGTTATTTTTAACATAGTATTTTTGTTATATTTAGTTATTACTATATTACGTATATTACAGGTGATAATTATCTCTGTGATATTCAAATTAATTTGACACGGAATATCAGTATAAGTAAGTCAGTAGAAGTACTTAATATTTCAAATAGTAACTTAAATAACAGTATATATAAATTCACAGTTAACCTAACCTAATAGAAATATCTATTACTCTAAATAGCTGTAGTAGGTTCTAAACTTTCTAACACGAATTTGATCATACGAATAAAATTCATTGAACCTCCAAATTCAAATCCGTTAATAAAATAAGAAACTATCATTCTATGTATATTTCTAAATATCCAGATACAAATATGCTAATATAATTAGTGTCCCAAATTTCGAAAGAAATATACTCGTATGTCTAAAAATCAAATTGGATGTTACACACCGAAATATAAATATACCAATAAAAATTGAAACCTCTAAACTTCCAGATATAAATATCCTCACACAATTAAAAACTTCACATAAATACAGTTAATCTATTTAGAGATACTGGTACATATGGATACGATTAATATTTCTGAAATTATGGTTATATACGAATATAGAATTAGTACCAATTGGAGAACAATTCACCATAAAATCTGTCAACGATAATAAAAAATCGTGGTCAAATGCTTACTAAATTATTAAAAAGTCCGAGATAAATCTTTTACCAGTTTAAAAAATTCAAGAAGTTCCTGAAGCGGTTACAAGCTTCTCCAAGCCCACCCAGACGCGAATATTCAAATGGAGGTGAAACTTGCGAACTTTCGTGTAGAAATATTTAAATGAAAGTGGAAACTTGGAATGCCAAGAGATACATTTCTGGTTGCTGGTTAGAAAACATAACGATCCACGCGGGAACAACTCGTGGCTTCGCTTGCATGGTGAACGAAAGACGCGTTCTCACGCGGAATGATGCCTAAACAGCGGCTCGGTGGCCTTGCCAATGATTTCACACCTCGAATTGCGTTCATTGTCTGCTACGTAATTTCCACGTGCCGTGTTCATTCATTCCTCCGGCTCTCGCTTCTCTAATTATCCGCGCGTATTAGCGACTCGGTCGTAACACGCGGAAGGTGTAATTTCCGACACGTATTTCCAGCGGAAGCGCAACCCTGAATGACAAGCAGGCGTCGGGGCTGTCAAGATAATCGATCGATCCCCCTTTTCGATCATCGTTACACGATTCTCGGTTCCGTTCGATTTCGAGTCGCGACTCGTGTTCCTCATTCTCAACCATGCCGACACTTTCTTCGTTACGTACGACCGACACCGCAGCCGATCCTTCAACAGGATTAATTGGGTTTCGAATTATCGATGAATTTTTATCGATTTTAATTAAACTTGGCGGAAAAGAGTGTAATTCTTGTAAATTGCCTACCGGAAGGAATTAATTACGCGTTTATCTCCGTTTGAGTTATAGGCCTTGTCATCGAAATATTTCGGCCGCTATACTCTCTCTTTCGATGCTATAATATATCGTGTTATCAATATTGTGCTGTACTGTGTGATACGTATTCGGTTATTGTGTATAGTATGTTATTGACACTATGCTATACGTTATTCGAAACTATAGATATTATCGTATGATATAGCGTAAATATCGTACTATAGTATTCTATACTATATGTTTTATATTACTATGTTACATCAGGTTATGATCAGCTTATCAGATTATATTATAAATATCATACTATTTCATACTATAGATTTTATACTATGTTATATTATTCACGTTATATTATAATATATTAAATCAGGTTATGCTCAGGTTATCAGATTATACTATATAATGTAATACAGATATTATACGCTATTCGAAACTATAGATGTTATAATATATTATAGTATAACTATATTATATTGTTACATTATACTGTGCTATATTATAAACATTATATTATGTTATATCAAGTTATAAACATCATATTAAATTATATTATGTTAATTATTCCACTCTGTATTAATTGTACTCTAGCATGATACGATACCTTCCTGCGTTTATAAAATATTCATTTAAAATACGGTAATTAAGAGTCAAATTATACGCGTGGAAAATATTTTTGTGACCGACTATACGTCTCGAAGAAGATCAAAAATATTTAGAAACGCGCAACAGAGCGATTATTTTAATTCTAATTTATGTTATAGGAAATTGCGTGGACAGGCCCTAATAGAAATCTAATAAGGAACGAAACTCGTAGAATGTGACGTTCAGACAACTTTGATATATTCCATTTCTTCATCTATTTATGACATAATAAATGGGTTAATGTATCGTCCCGTAACGTCCATTGAAATAAATTGCAAAGTAAATGAAATCGATAATCTTACGAGCACGTTTATGCGTTAAATAATAATTGCACGAGGAAAACTGTGGTTAATTTACCGTGAAAATCTTCGTTAATGCCCATTTTATTCGACTTTCTATCTGTTCCTTCAGCCAGATGTAGGTTAATGTCCCGCCTTAAAATGTCTTGAACGTTTAAATGCAAACGCGATTCAACCGAATCTCTATAAATTTTGCTTAAGTATTCTCTCTAAGACCTGAACATACGGTTTTTAGACGCAATCGTGGAAAATTCTCCTCGAACCGTGCATTATGTTATAATTACACTTATTGCATCACGTTACTTTATAATAACAACGGTATTACTCGATTTAAAAGTCATTGCAAATCAATTATCCGAGTTTCACTTTTCTGCCGATATTAATTATCACGTAATATTTATGAATATTAACATTTGACTACAGATCAAATTTATCGAAAGAAAGGAATCAAAAAAGAGAAAAATAGATGTTTATTTAAAAATTATATTCAAGTTTTACTGTATTAATTTAGAATAATTTATTTCCGTTTTGAAAATCAAACAGGACAAATAAAATCTGGCTGGAAGGGTACATTGAATATTTTTCTTTTTTTTTTTGAGACCGTAGGTCTAAAAAAATTGTTACCGAAGATAGAGTCAAACAAAAATATCGATTATGAACGTAATAATTTAAAAATATGATTTATATTATTTTAGAGCTTAAAAATAGCTGAGGGTGAAACGAAGTATTTTAAGATAATTTTTTGCATCTTTTTCGAGCGTCTGCCAGAAACTCTGTTCATGAACAGAATATTACGTGTTTAATATCTTGGAGGTATACATAAATTCAGTATTTTGGAACGAGGAGAATTTCTAGCTAATTTTCGAATTATCGAAACACGAAATTTCCCTTTATAGGTTTGGAGATCTTTCAAACTTTCAATTTTCTAAAAACTCATTTCCCAATTTAGACAAAACTATTTTTCCATGAATTTTATACTTCTCTACGATATTTAACACTAGCACCACCAAAGAAATCAAAACGACTTGTTTTAGATCTTTTATATTTACAATTACTTAGAATAAACATAGAATAAAGTTACTTATAGCAAAATTAATATCGATTTTTATTCGAACATGATCGTAATTACGTATGCTCATTTATTTTCGTTGCACTGCTTTAATCATCATCGGTAGCGTATATCGTATTCATTACAGATCAGCAATCCTAACGTTAAAAAACCACACACACCCACTTTCACCCGTGAATCGAAAATTTCTCGGAAACCCGTAAGAATTTCCTCGGAGGCCATCGTACGATGCATTTCTTCTTCGTGTTCAAACTCACCAAATAAAGAAAGCGCACGGTATCTCTCGATAAACCGAAAGAAACAATTTCACAAGAGCAAGAGAACGCGGCGAGCGAGTAGTAACTATATAAAACGGGCAAGAAAACAATCTGGTCGATCGATTGGCCTTATGACTGGCTGTTAAGCTGAGCGATTGTTTAACAGTCCCCGGGGACCGAGGAATGGGACAGTAACGTGATTTAAATTCCAAAGATAAGCTTGCTCGTACAGCTGGTACCCCTGTCGGCTTGACTATTTTCTCGAACGTGTACCCGATCAGCGGTCTATCGTGGAACGGTAAAATTAGTAACTGAACTTTGCTTTTCGATACGCATACAGAGACCTCTTTATAATCGTGTTACTTTGCAATCGTGACCAGACAGGCCGTGAATTTTTCCACAGACGCGACATGTGTTCATGACGTGTTCCTCGAGAAAGACGATACCTCTACCTATCGTCTGTTTGGACTGCCAAGGAAAAAAAGAGAAAAAGTTCTTTGACACCCTACGGTCGTTCGGTCAGATAGCCACTATCTCGTTGCAACTTGCAACATATACGATTGCGGTGTGTTGAGGAAAAGTCGATACCTTGCGGATATTTGTTAAGTGCGAAGGTGAGACGGAGCGATGAACGATCGCGAGGGGTAATAACATAGTGATCCGTGAATTTTTATTTCTCTTTCCAACTGGAGCTTCGTTCATTCTTTACGTTGCGATTGTACCGTCTCTGAGATTTTTAGTCGAATTGTTTGTTATATTTTTGAAGTGTTTTGGGAATTGTACGATTCAAGATTCTCGGAATATTCAATTATATATCAATTACGTAATAATATTATATGGTATGATATTGAGGGCTAAATCGAGTGATCGATATCGCTTATTTTAAATATAAGTGGTCCTCCCATAGCACGGAATCTTACAACACGGTTTCGGTCTATCACGATAGGATAAATTGCGGAAACCTTTGTACAACACTGCATTTCTATAACACTAAATTAAACGATTATTGTTTAATACATTTGAAAATTAAAGTACCTTAATAAGTAATGACGGGAAGGAGCAATTACCTTTAGCTTTACTTAATTAAAATTAGTGACATTTGCAATGACCTTATAAGACTCAGCAAACTAACCAAAATTACAGATTTTTTAAAGAAGATAGATGGTGCAAAAAATCTAAATGAAGAGAAAGGTTCCGAACCAGTGACGAGAAAGAAATTTATTAAAATAAGATCATATTGAATGAAAATAATATTTTTTATTACACGTACATTTATATTTATAATAAAAATTAAGTTGCTTATATGGAATCAAAAAAGAAATGTTTATCTTCGTTCAGTTATTTGTATTGGCTCTGGGTCTCATATAACACGGTTTTATGCAACACGGGATTTCCAGAGTTACCTGTACGGTAATCATTTGAAACAAAAATACACATGGTTGACTAATTAGATAAAATAATTAGAGTTTAAAGTTCAGTGACCACTGAATTCGAATTATCGAGACAAAATAGATTTAGGCAAACAAACAAATTATTTCCGACTGTTCGCAGCGCAAATTTGATAATGTAATGGTACTCTAATAGTATGGACTTTGTTCCAAATTGTAATACAATCTGTTGTAATAGAATTATTACTTACTGACACGCGCATCTTTAATTACAGATAATTAAGGAAATAAGAGGGCAGGGATAGACATTGTTCGATTAGTTGCAGTTTCTCCGTAATATAATTTATATTAAAATTTATCTCGTGTAAGACGTTATTTAACATGGCCGCTCTTGAAAGTTTCACCCCTACAGCGAAACAGGTGTGCTAATTATCGATGATCCACGGACCAACTGATCCCTGCTTATCCGGGTAATCAATGTTCTACCGTGTTTGCGAAAGCAATTTGCAAAATAAGATACGAGTCACCGTATACTTTCCATCAATTAAAATTGTATTTCATTAGAACAGCTGGAAGCGTGAAGCTTGTTAAAGGGTTACATTAATCCTTTAATTCCAGAGTCATAAATTTAAACTTTCCAAGCTTGATCGCCGCCAAATATCTATGTACTTATATACCTTGCAGTTCATTAATATACCGGTATTATAATAACACAACGTTATAATAAAATAATAAATGTATATTGAAATTATAATCAATTTTTAACATTATATTATTTTACAAAAAAGTAGGAATTTAAATAAATAAATATACTACTGTAATATTATAATTTAATAGTACAACGTTATAATAAAATAATATAAGTGTATTAAAGCTATAATCAATTTTTAAAATTATATTATTTTACAAAAAAGTAGTAATATAAATAAATAAATATACTACTGTGATATGTAACACAATGAGTATAACATATTATAATAAATACTGTGCTGAAACATAGTACATAATTTGATTTTTAATGTTATATTATTTTACGAAAAGATAAAAATACAAATAAATGAATATACTACTGTAATATATAACACAATACGTATAGTGTTTATTATAATTACCATACTATATACTGTTAATATACCAAATGCAATAAGACTACTGATAACTTCAATAACTAAATACAGCAAATAAAATAAAATAAAATAAAATAAAAAATAGTACCAATAAGTATAAATCCTAAATCTACCCACCCATGCTTAAATAGAAATTTTAACAAGAATTTGTCCAAATATTTTCTAAGTTGCGAGTAAATTGCATGTACAATTATAAAATACAATTATTACTGATTACAAAATAGACGTGTACAGCTAATAATAATTTTCCGACACCATTTTCCTCTATCTGAGTTTTCACTGTATACACTCTCTCTTCTCATTGCACACACACTCTCTCTCTCTCTCTTCCTCTCACTTTCCACGACTGACTGCTTCCCATAACAATTACCGAACATTCCGACCATAACATTGTCCTTTGGCACATGAATCGAATATCCTTACGTTGCATATCAACGCGTATTTACACATTCGAACTCTTACCTCACTCACGAGACCAATTTCACAAAAGTACAATGGTCTAAAAGTAGCTTAAAATTTAAAGGCAAAAAATCCGACGACAAAAGAATCTCCGTCTTTGTTAAGTAATCAACTTTCAATGCTCGTCGACAAATTTTACAACCGACAATGTCCCGCTTCGAATGGCTGCTCGTAAACAGCACAGGCGTGCGAAGTATGATTTGGAAAGAGCGTAGGAGTTGACCAAGAACAAACCATCTCGAATGCAATGGAGGCCCGATAAACGGAAAACCGGCCGTCCATTTTCACTGCATCGAGGAGCCGGTGTTGCATTATTCAACGGCCACTTTTCCTCCTGGAATTCTGACAAAGGCGACGCGCTCAGGTGGCCATTGTCGCGAGGCCAGGGTCCCAAAGAGGGAGAGAGAGAAAATCTCCCGTTCACCCCATACGTCATACGAAATTTGTACAGATGCTGTCGATTTCGTTTCACGTAAGGGCGGTTTGCTTGCAGGACGAGAATGAAAGGAGGGAAAAGTCGTGGACGGAATGCTGGGACGTGACAAAAGCTGGCAATTACTACCTGGACATTTGTGCTTCCGCTAAATTAGTGTCCCAATTTCAAATCATTTTGCATCACAATTGCCCACGGTAATACCGTAGCTGGAATTCTATAACCTGAAATACAACTACCGGTCAGTTCAAAGGAACTTCGTTCGTTCAATTTTGAAAAGTCTCTTGGGGTTGTTGGTAGATTCTCGTAATTAGGTTACAGCTGTTTATGTATTTAGAATACTGTATGTATTAAAAGAATATATAATATCATATAATCGTGTTAAATTGGTCAATATCAATTTCACAAATTGTTTTACGATTTTGTTAAATTTCGTGCAATAAATCGTAATTGAATTTATACGTGATAAAGCGTAAAATATTTT
>NIJG01000092.1:578652-598854 GCA_002201625.1 Euglossa dilemma | reverse complement strand
TGAAATTTTTAATAAATGCAAATTTTGTGGACCAATATTTTCCTCGGTAAATTTCAATTAAATAAACTTAAAACGTATTCAAACGTATACAAATAATAAACTTAAACGTATTCATAAAGCTGTTTTAAATAAAAATTTCAATGAATATTACATTGAAATATAAATTTCCTCAATTCATTTGAGATATGAATTTAACATAAATTATAAAGGTCAGTTTTCACATAGTAATATTCGCGTAAAGCGATATTGATTTAAAAAATTTGTTAAATATAAAAATCCTGTAATTTATATCATCATTCTAGTTTTTTCTTTACTTTCCATACACTGTATATAAGTATTAATTTTGACATGGAATCTTATCCAAGTTTCCTAATAAAGTTACAAATAAATCTTCCCATTGAACACCAATCATCTTTCGTCACGCCCCCATTCCATGAAATACTTTCAAGACCATATTTCTCAATCTTTTATGCCTCACATACCCCCTGGAGATTTATACACAACTGAATACACTTTAGCGTACACTTTAAATATAATAATTTATTTTATGACCATTTCGTATGATAAACATTAAATTCGTTGTAATTCTTCCAGTCTATTTTAATTATTATAATCATTATAATTAGTGCTTACTAAATTTCACACTCGTAAATTTCACTGTGTACCTCAAAAATTTGATCCCGTGCCCCACATCGAGAATACATAAAATAACAATCCCATACACTTTATCCTATGACCATTTCGTTGCATTATAATAAACGTTAAATTTATCATAATTATTCCAACTTGTTTTAATTATTATAATTAGTTACGTACATATAAAAAATTCGTTATAATTACCCCAAATTAATAAACACACTTACGCTTATTAAATTTCGTATTCGTAAATTTCACTTTGTACCTCAAAAATTTGACCTCGTGCCCCACATCGAGGATACGCAAAATAATAATCATACGCATTTTATCCTAAATTTATCATAATTATTCCAATTTCGTTTAATTATCGCAATTATTATAATTCGTTACGTGTATACACCATCTTCGTTATAATCATCCGAGCTTCGCATTACGATATTTATAAATTTCACGGTGTAGCCGAAAAATTTGACCCCGTGGCCCACATCGTGGCCTGTGACGCATTTTTTACCGGGTAACGAAGTTATCTTCGCCGGGAACGCATCTAGTTTTTCACGAGATGGTGTCCCGTTACCGAAAAAAAAGGCGAGAGAAAGAAATTACCCTGGTCCTCCCCAATTTCTCGAAGCCCGAGCACTCCGGGGGTGTCGTATCGGTGAAAGGGAGAGAAAGCAGAGGGTGGAAAGAGAAAAAGGGAGAAAGGGAATTTGGAGACGAGGTTTCCAGTGACCGAGAAACAGATGCCGCGAGGACGGTCCACCCTGGGACCCCATGGGACGAAGAAACGCGTGTGTTCTTCCATTAGTCACGGGAATTTCTTTGCTCCCGTGGCGTATCAACCCCGTGCCCCGATGGATCTCCGATAAAACGCGGCGATGCAAGGTGAACGAATGCGATAAATCCCTGACTAACGATGCAGTATTTTTGGGATGATACGCGGAGATATTGGCATAGGAAATAATCGCGCGAGAGATAACAAATTGAAATATTATTGCCGCCTGGCCCGTGTGAGCGGCGATAATGCGAGGCTTGTAATTTGCACTTTTTCCCCGATCGCCCCGGCTCTATCCCCGTGGGAGATTACGCGGCGAGATTATCATAAATTATGATAAGTAGGCCCCCTTTGAGCGGCCTTCGTGATTTTTAATTATTCCGAGATTAAGCGTACGCGATTTGACGGAAGATGCGCGGCGCGTATCGTTTTGAATTTGAAATTCACCGTCGGGCTGCGCGTCGAGTAAAGCTGTGTGTAAATTCCACGCGATGACAAGTATGTAATAGTAAACGTATATAAATGTATAATCATCGTATAATAACCGTAATGAAGATAATTTATATACGTGCCTAATTATTAATTTGTATATGTAACTCGCGATAATAATAATACATATAAATATATTGTATACATTACGGACATTGCTGTATTTTAAATTCGACCCGGGAATCGTGAATATAAAAGAGTATTTAAATGGAGTACAACGATAAATTTATAATAATAATAATAGCAAACGCGTGTAAATTTGTTATAATAAAGCAGTATAAATAATAGGAACGAAAGCAGACAAATTTTATTGCAGATAATTTATATGCACGCCTAATTACTAATGTGCATATCTAATTAAAGCTTATAATAATAATACATATATATTGTTCAATTTAGAATTTAATGTAGGAATCTCAAGTATAAAATAATATTTAAACTAAACGCAAGGGCAAATTTACGACAATAATAACAGTAAATGTGTATAAATTTATAATAATAAAGCAACATAAATAACACGAAGGAAAGCAGACAAATTTTATTGCAGATAATTTATATGCATGCCTAATTACTAATATGAATATCTAATTAAAGCTAATAATAATAATACATATATATTGTTCAATTTAGAATTTAATGTAGGAATCTCAAGTATAAAATAATATTTAAACTAAACGCAAGGGCAAATTTACGACAATAATAACAGTAAATGTGTATAAATTTATAATAATAAAGCAACATAAATAACACGAAGGAAAGCAGACAAATTTTATTGCAGATAATTTATATGCATGCCTAATTACTAATATGAATATCTAATTAAAGCTAATAATAATAATACATATATATTGTTCAATTTAGAATTTAATGTAGGAATCTCAAGTATAAAATAATATTTAAACTAAACGCAAGGGCAAATTTACGACAATAATAACAGTAAATGTGTATAAATTTATAATAATAAAGCAACATAAATAACACGAAGGAAAGCAGACAAATTTTATTGCAGATAATTTATATGCATGCCTAATTACTAATATGAATATCTAATTAAAGCTAATAATAATAATACNAAATATATGTTAAAATCTATCTTTACCAATACCACACGCGTGCATAAATTTGCACTAACAAATCTAATATAAACTATAGTATACAAAAATCAACGAAATACAAAGAATCTCGTAATCGTCTTATCCTACACTCCCACGCGGTGGAAATTTCGAGAATTACGTAATTTATCTACACACATAGAGTATCTACTATACATTCAATTATCAAAAATCGCGAATGATCCTAAGGGACTCGGTAATTGCCACCAATTCCCTAGTTTACCAAACGCGAGTACACCTATCCCAAGCAGAAGCGCTTAATTAACGTCATTTCCTCAAATCCTCCAAACAATCTCCGCACGCGTGCACGCGTGTTTGCACGAGAAACACCTTCGATGAACATTATCTCTGTTTACTCACCTCAGATTGGTCAAGCCCGTGCAGGTCGATACACCCAAAGCGTGAACTCTAAACGATCGAGCGTGGAAAAAAAAAATTCCATTCTCTCATGAAAGATGACTTCTATCTCTGTCTTGATTCCTTGGCCGAAAAACGAATCGGGACGTCGGGAATCACGGGATCGAAGATGCCAGGGAGGCGTGCAACGATCCGCGTAACGAAACGACGGCATTTCCCCTTGAATCTCCGCAACTGGTGCAACGTGGCGCAAAGCGTGGCGCAACGTGGTGCAACACCCTCGTGACCGCGACCTGACTCAACTCGAGGCCCTCGGTCGCGATCGATGTGGCTATTTCGAGACGAGAAAATCGCCGGAAAGATTGTAATGGCCAGGCCACGATAAATAATATACGTGTCCGGTGCATCGCGGGGGGACCGAGGGGGCCGAGGGGGTGGAGGACGCACGCCTACCTGTTTCTCGATTACACGATCCTGCGTAAGAGAGAAAACCCGGGGAACGAGGATCGTTACGGAACTGGAGAACTGGGTTGACCGATCTGGCACGTTAAGTGCAACTTTACGAACAACGTGGGTGGTGAAGGATTGTGCGATTGCTTTCCGAGAGATTGGAGAATGCGATTTTCCATGAAAAATGTGCAATCGTGGGTTTAGAGCTTCCGAACTGATTAACGCTAAAGGATTCAAATGACGTTATGGAAAGATTTAATTGGAGATTTCGCAGTCAACGTTGAAGTTTCGTGGATATAGTCAATTGCTCCACTTTTCTTTAGCTTTTCCTTGTTTTATTTCTTCGTCTATCGATCATTTGAAGATTCACTGTTCTTTAAAATCTTGTCTTAAAACGAATAGTAAATATCGAGAAATTTTCGTGGGTATTAATCAGAAGGAAATTAAAATTTTTTAATTGAAACAGGAATAAATTTCGTACAATTGAAATTAACGGTTATTTGAAATTAATTATGTGATTTCGAAAAAAGTATAGTCGATTGTTCCACTTTTCTGTAGTTTTCCTTATTTTATTTCTTCGTCTATCGATGATTTGATCGGTCATGGAAATTTTCGTGGGTATTAATCAGAAGGAAATTAAAATTTTTCAATGAGACGAGAATAAATTTCGTAAAATTGAAATTAACGGTTAGTCGCAATTAATTATGTGATTTCGAAAAAAGTATAGTCAATTATTCCACTTTTCTATAGTTTTCCTTATTTTATTTCTTCATCTATCGATGATTTGATCGGTCATGGAAGTTCACTGTTCTTTAAAATTTTGTCATAAAACGAATAGTAAATATCGAGAAATTTTCGTGGGTATTAATCAGAAGGAAATTAAAATTTTTTTAATGAAACAGGAATAAATTTCGTAAAATTGAAATTAACGGTTAGTCGGAATTAATTATGTGATTTCGAAAAAAGTATAGTCTATTTTTCCACTTTTCTATAGTTTTCCTTATTTTATTTCTTCGTCTATCGATGATTTGATCGGTCATGGAAGATTCACTGTTCTTTAAAATCTTATCTTAAAACGAATAGCAAATATCGAGAAATTTTCGTGGGTATTAATCAGAAGGAAATTAAAATTTTTCAATGAGACGAGAATAAATTTCGTATGTAATTTCGAATTTTTATCTATATTTTATTAGCTTCGTGAAATAAAATGATGTGAATATGGTTAACATATAATTGAGGTATTCCGGTTGAATGATATAATTTTAAATTGCTATTTCTACTTTATTTATGTGAAATAAGATAGCGAAAATGTGGTTAATGTGTAATAGATAAAAATATTTAAATTCTGTTTCATTTTTAAAGATCATAAATTAGATGGGACTGATATTAATTCTATAGCTTCTCTTTTGTCGATTATCGCAAAATAAGATGGGGTAAATATGATTACAAATTCTCATAAGTAATGAGTCTTTAATAAATGATTTTTAGTAATGATTATTTAATGCAATTTTTATTTTTACTTTGACGAATGATACGATTTTGGAAACAAAATGAACATTGTTGTAACGTAAATAAAATACGTTTTTATCTATATAAAATTTTAAAGAACCGTCTGAAGAGAAGATCAAACAAATTTTTACTTGATGTACATTTCTATATTGAATTATCTCAGTCGGAAAACAGAAACTCCGGTTTATTAAGTATATTACCACAGTGACAGATTCAATAATAACAGATAATAGTTTGAGAAGCACTCCAAGTCCATATAACAGCGCTTATCCGATGTTGAAATCGATACAAATGGTGGCAATCGTGAGTATCGCTATACTTGACAGATAAAGTAACCGTAAATTTCAAAACTACATATAAACACACCATATGATTTCAAAAAATTAATTACATAAAACATAATCCTATATCAGTGCCAAATTTATATACATTTGAAATCAAAACTACACGTATAATATCTAAAATGATATTCGATATTTATTTCGTAGAAAAATTATCAAATTTACATAAAACAATTACATCCACGTAATTATAAAATTTCTTCTCGGAGGATAAACTCGACTGATATAAAATTTACGCGAAGACCAAAGTTTCCAAGTGAATCGGCATTGCAGTTCTCTGGAGAATCAAAGTTCGGGAAAATAAGGTAAACAGAAGTAGGCATATGTGTTGAACGAGAGAAATTACGTAACTCTATTATTAACGCAATTCGCGCGTATTGTCTGAAACATATCGAGTTAGCGGAAAATCAGATTAAATCGTGTATGCCACTAGAAGAGGGTGAATCGAGTCCTTTAAACTCGAAATTCGGGTGGAGTCCCATTCACTGTTGCCAACTGCTACGCATGCGACTTCCACTAGATCGCCGACAAACTTCCTGATACGATCAAGCGCAGACATCGCGAGTTATTTTCAAGAAATCCAGAGAAAAAGCTCAATTACTTCCTGACAGTCTAACTAAAAATATTTTATATAAATACCTGACTCGCTAAAATTTCACTTCCCATCTATGCAAATATTAAACTCTGGGATATCCAAATATAACCTTCGATTCGTCAAAAATATTCAAAAAGTAATTAAATTAGACAATGAAATTTGCTAAAATTGAATTTCCGAGATCAGTGATTCGTGAAATTCGATTTCTTAGATTTCCGGAACCAAAATTCTATAGATGTTTTATGAAAGGGAATAGTAAAAAGCAAAAATCGTAATAGTAATATATATAAAAGTAAATTATTAAATTAAGTAAAATCATTATTTAATATAAACTCCAGTAACATGTCACGAGCTTTCATAATTTCATTTTTATAGTTTTAAATTTCTAATACCTCTCAATTACAATGTATGTAATTATTACAATCATTTTTCTCATCTTCCACAAACAAACCTCAAACCAACCCTTCCTGAAATTCAATCTCCAGAACCCCAAACTCCGAAATTAAATTTCAAATTCATCGACAGGGAAAATAATTCTCTATTACGTGCAAGAAGGAAAAGAATAACTTCGTAGAAGTAATCGAAAAAATAGGAATAGAAAAAAATTAAATTCTCTCTTGCAACGATATTTTAAATTCATTAATAATCAAAACAATATTTCGCTACATATAAAAATAATAAGTATATTCTCTTGGAAGTAGTCAAGCCTAAGAGAAACCGAAATTCTGCAACAAAGGAATAACAAACTTTCAAGCCCATCGATAATGCAAGCAGTACACGCAAAGGGAAGAAGGATACTCTCGTGGGAGCAATGAAATGTAACAGAAACCCAAATTCCACTTTTCGACGAAGTTTAAACTTTTATCTAAACGACACGAATAACAAAAGCGATGCAAATCTGTGCACGAAAAGAAAAAGACATCCCATGGAAGCCATGAAGAGTAGTAAAACCAGAGATACCACCTTTCAACTAAATTTTAAATTTAATCTAAATGACACGAATAATAAATTAGATGCAATTTTGCACATGAAAAGGGAAATAATACCCCATGGAATCAACGAGAAATAATAAAAACGGAGATTTCACCTTTCAAAGAAATTTCAAATTTAATTGAAACAACAAGCATAACGAAAGCTGTGTAATGCTAAGCATGATAAAAGAAAGGACACCCTGTAGAAGCATCGAAAAATATTAAAAACAGAAATTCTATCTTTCAACTAAATTTCAAATTTAATCTAAATGACACGAATAATAAATTCGATGCCATTTTGGGGCACGAAAAGAGAAAAGACATCCCATGGAAGTAACGGAAAGTAGTAAAATCAGAAATTCCATCTTTCAAAGAAATGTTAAATTTAATCTAAATGACAGTGAAAAGCAACGCTGCATTCGATAAAAGGAAGGGCACTTCATGGAAACAACGGAAAATAATAAAATCAGAGATTCCACCTTTCAAAGAAATTTAAAATTTAATCTAAACGACGTGAATAACGAAAGCAATGTAACGCTGCGTACAATGAAATAAAGCACACCCCGTGTAAGCTACGAATAGTAGTAAAATCAAAGATTCGACGTCTCAACGAAATTTGGAATCTAATGGAAATAATTCAAAGAACGAAATCGCTAGAACGCTGGCGCGGAAAAGAGGAAGGATACCCCATAAAAGCAACGAAAAGTAGTAAAATCAAAGATTCCAGCTTTGAAACAAATGTCAAATCGAATCTAAACGACGCGAATAACGAAGCGATGTAACGTTGCGCATGAAAAGGAGAATACTGATTGTTGAAAATACCCCACGGAAGCAACGAAAAGTAGTAAAATTAAAGATTCGACGTCTCAACAAAATTTGGAATCTAATAGAAATAATTCGAAGAACGAAATCGCTGAAACCTTAACGAAGAAAAGAGAAAAGACACTCCATGGAAGTAACGAAAAGTAACAAAATCAGAGATTCCACTTTTCAAAGAAATGTCAAATTTAATCTAAACGATGCGAATAACGAAAGCAATGCAACGCTGCGTACGATGAAATAAAGCACACCCCATGAAAGCAACGAAAAGTAGTAAAATCAAAGATTCGACGTCTCAACAAAATTTGGATTCTAATGGTAATAATTCGAAGAACGAAATCGCTAGAACACTAGCGAAGAAAAGAGAAAGGTCACTCCATGGAAGTAATGAAAAGTAATAAAAACAAAGATTCCACCTTTTAAAGAAATTTCAAATTTAATCTAAACGACGTAAATAACGAAAGCGATGCATCGCTGCGTACAATGAAATAAAGCACACCCCATGTAAGCAACGAAAAGTAATAAAATCAAAGATTCAACATCTGAACGAAATTTGGATTCTAATGGAAATAATTCGAAGAACGAAATCGGCCGGAATGCTGGGAAAGAAAAGAGAAAGGTCACTCCATGGAAGTAATGAAAAGTAGTGAAAACGAAGATTCCACCTTTTAAAGAAATTTCAAATTTAATCTAAACGACGTAAATAACGAAAGCGATGCATCGCTGCGTACAATGAAATAAAGCATACCCCATGTAAGCAACGAAAAGTAATAAAATCAAAGATTCAACATCTGAACGAAATTTGGATTCTAATGGAAATAATTCGAAGAACGAAATCGCTGAAACCTTAACGAAAGAAAGATAAAAGACACTCCACGAAAGCAACGAAAAGTAGTAAAATCAAAGATTCAACATCTCAACGAAATTTGGATTCTAATAGAAATAATTCGAAGAACGAAATCGCCGGAATGCTGTGAAAGAAAAGAGAAAGGACAGGCCTGCGGTAGGACACAGAGGGCACGAGGAGAGGGCGCGAACTCGACGCAGGGCGTCCTCCCCGGGCGGTTTGGCGCGTCGCGCGAGCCGAAAATCCGAGCGGGCTCCTTCGGGGATCTTCGGGAGGGAGGTAAATGCGACCTAGCTCAATCCGACGACCTTCGGGCCAGGGTGGAACGAACGGACGGCCGTACGAAAGTTGGGTATGAGGCTTGCGGGACAGGGACGAAGGCGCGGCGTAGCTTCATGGGGAAACATCTCGGGGAATAAAGGTATGGGGACGTCTGTCTCCATGGTGATCCCATCGAGCGGTTGCCGAGCGAGCCGAGCGTAGAGCGGGAAAACGCCCTTCGCGCTCGTTCCCTTGCCGCGCGACGACAGAAGGGTCAAGAAACCTCTTGTGCCGTCTTCCTGATCGCCAAACAGATATACGAGCCGCTCGGATCAGACCAGCCTCCCAGATATTGCGCGCTCCGGACAAAGACATTTTTCAACTCCGTTAATTTCGCCGAAAGACCAAAGGTTACGGCGACTTAGCCTCCGACGACCAACCACGGGTACGAGGAACGCGCCGCGAGCCGCTTCGGGAATACGTTAGCGAGCTTCCTCCTCGAAGATCGGAAGATGGAGGAAACGAGGTCTCGTCAAGCCAGTCGTTCGTGTCGTCGCCACGGAATTTCGCCCTCGGACGTCGCGCGCTCGAGATAATTGGAATCGACTGCTTCGAAGGGGATCAGGGTAGGGAGATTTCTTTGATGGGGCAGACTTACCGTGGGGCTAGGGTGGAAACTTTCCGAAAGAAGGAAATTTCTGATGGACCGAGTGAAATATTTTCTGTTCAACCGAACCGTTGACGAGGGAGTGAAATACCGTTTTTTTTTTCTTTTTTCTAAATACCCCCCGTGTCCTTGGGTCCTCGCGAAGACGCGGCTTTGTCTGTGTAGGGTGGAGATGAAGGAACTGAGAGGTTGTTAAAGGGAAAGAGGAATAGAAGGTTCTACTCGGTCGCGTGTTTGTAATTGGCAATGGAAATATTGGATTGTAATGAGTAGATATACCGTATGTATAAATGATGGTAATTATTGCGGTACAAGGGGGAACTATGTATAATTATCGTTTGATTCGAATATACGTCGGTATTAATTTTCACAATAGTGATTATATTTTTATTAATTGGCAAAATGAAATGTCTGAAGTAAGTTTGAAAGAATTTGAGGTTCTATTAATTATTTTCATATTGTGGATACTTTTTTGTTCTTTTATTGAAAGGATTCTAAAACGTGTTTCCCTTGTTTTGTAATTTTCTACTTGTATAATTATTCATTTTAATATACATATAAAAATATGTGGAAATATCCAGAGTTATACATATGCAAATTAGATAATAGGTACAAGTTAGACGAAACTATATATAATTATATTTTTACTCGAATATATGTCGGTATTACTTTTGACAATAGTAGTTATACGTATCCAATAATTGGGAAAATGAAATGTCTGAAATAAGTTTGGATGAATATTTCACGATGGTGGGGATCAACTAATTATTTTCATATTTTGGATACTTCTTTGTTCTTTTATTAAAAGGGCTCTAAACCCTGTTACCCTTGTTATGCCAATTTTGTACTTGCATAATTACTTATATTATATATAGATTGAAATTTGATAAATGTCGGTATTTAGTTTACATTTCTATATTTTTTAAGAATTTTTTGACTTTTTCGAGATAAAATTGAATAAAGTATCACGCTTACCTTACAGCTTTAAGAATATAAAACCGCCTCTCTCACTGCTACCTAGTAATTAAAAACAGTATTTTACTTCTACGGTTATGAATAAACATGGATATATTTCAGATGCTTCACCTTCTATATATTAAATAAAAAATATTTTATTTCCTATTTTGTTACGATTTATCACAATGCTGTAAGATCAAAGCAGCCGACTATGTCCCCTTTAAAAGCTCGATTGGAACGATTTAAGGTACACCAAGCTAACGAAAGAGCAACCATCTTGAACAAACCCTAAAATCGAATGAACAAGAGCAAACAGAATTAAGACATAGATGTTCTTTCGAAAATTTTACAACGATCACGGTGCAATGACGCGAAATAAACCGACGATTCTCCAACATCGTCAAACGATGTTTCAAAAGCCAATATCCACTTGTAAATTTTAATATTTCCCGCAATCTCTTCGTAACTTTTCTCGATATCAGCGTGAAATTTGCACAATCGGGCAGTTTTCTAGCATTCTCGACAGCTTTCGGGGAATTCTGCACACGGGCCTCTTAATCCACATGTCAAATTAAAGTCGTTGAACGACCATCGAAACGGTCGTAGCAAATTGACAAGCTCAAAGCTGGTCGATTAAGGCGAATTAAATGTCGTACGGCTTCCGACAACGCTGACACAAACTTCGTCGGCTAATCTCGACGTCGTTTTAGCAAATACGAGGCTTGCCGTTCAATCGAATGAATTTAAGACCCTTAGACGCAATTATTGGCCCTCTTGATTAGACGTGACTCATGTACTCCGCCAAATCTAACTGTGCGACCGGTTCTTGCCTCTCTCAACCGTTCTATAAGCTTCGTGTATACGTTCAAACGCCTCCTGAGGATGATTATTAATTAGTATACGGGATGTCCGATGCCTCTGCGTGGGAAAGAAATATTTACCGGCACGTGCACCGTCTTAACGTTAATACCTTCGGCCTTAGCTCTCGTCCTTTCAGGCCTTTAAGCTCTACGTATCTCATCCCCTTTAACGATTTTTTATCTTTCACAAAATGGACCTCGCCGACTTTAAAGATCCCCAAGATGTTGAAATAGCAGTCTGAGGGATTTTTATTACGATGGAATTTTATTTTTAATCGTTTAGTAATTCGTTTTCGTGGATGAGATTACAGTCCAGCGAGTTTTCCCAATTTTGACTATTATGAGGCCAAATTTTTCTTAAAAAGAGTTTATTTGTTTGTTTAATAGGTAAATGTTCA
This sequence comes from Euglossa dilemma, assembly GCA_002201625.1. Classification (NCBI taxonomy): domain Eukaryota; kingdom Metazoa; phylum Arthropoda; class Insecta; order Hymenoptera; family Apidae; genus Euglossa; species Euglossa dilemma. Next base: position 586,813 of record NIJG01000092.1, on the reverse strand, counting down.
TTTCTAAACACATAATAAGGAGAAAAGAAAGAGAAATGAAAGGAAATCAAATTACAATAGAATAATAAAAATAAAATAATTACATTTGCCATATAATTGCTTGTATGCAACATTTACTAAATTTATATTAATACTAAATTTGTGAACATCGTGGTATTATTAATAATCCATTATTTCTAGAATTTTAGAACTTTGGGTGGCTAAATTTTTATTTTCAGTAAAAAGCGTTCAAAGTTTTAATTATGGTGTTAATAAGTTTATAAATTCGTAAATTTTAATTTACAGAGAATTTAATTTCAAATTAAATTTAATTTAAAACAAATTCAAATTAAAAACAAAAATTGGGAGCATCACTTTTCATTTCTTTATTTTATTTACATTTTAACGATGAAATAGAATTATTATTAACCAGCATTGTTAAATAAAAATCTTCAATTTCCTTTTTCCTTTCTTATTGTTTTACATTCGCGTGACATTCGTACATAATTGTGCTTTTCTAGAGCAAATTATAACTCACGCAGACCATGAATATCTGGGCAGTGCGATTCCTTCTTTAATTATCTACGGACGTAAGAAAAGTGAATTACGATGAGGGTAATGGACTGTCTCTTTCAAGGCGCGCACTCGTTCCTTTTCTTCATCCCTTTAATTAATTGCTTCCCCTTTGTATTACATTTTCGTGGAATAACTTAAACGGTATCGGGAATTTCAGAAGTAGATCAGTATTTTAGCAAGTTCTTGAAACAGTTCCTTCCCGTTTAGTTCCACGAATGACGGTAAAACTAATGGAAAAGAATTTACATTAATTAAACGTCGTTTAAGAAATGAAAGCCTGTATATTTTAAATAAGGAAATATTTAGCAGGAATTTATTTTCTTATTAAATTGGCAATTATTTTCTTATCCGTGATCTTTTTACGTAAAATTTATCATATAGTATCTAATTCCACAAACGAAGTCGTAAATGGTTAACTTTTTGAAGCAAAGAATTTTAAAAGATAAAACAGGCTTATATCGCGCTTTAAATTAAACAAGATTGGAATTTTTTATTAACAAAAGTATCGTGTAATATAGAAACATAAAAAATAATAATTCAATTCAATTTGTGTTATAGGCTGGGACTCAAATAGTCCCATCGTGTCTATGCGCATGCAGGTATGCAATATTCGAAGTGGATCTATAAATGTCCCGTCATGCATTTCCATACATCAAAAGAGTGAGACTCACTGTCACAAAGAGTTAAGAAATGAATTAAAATTGATTAAACATTAATTTTCATTCGGTATATGCACGTTATATCTGCAAAATAAATAATCTTCGAATTTCACGTAATATAAAAATCTGAACCTCGATTTATTTTATTACCAAACTCGAGAGCTAAGAATACGTTAAAAATATTATTCGATTTAAAAAAAGTTAGGATATTTTATTTAAAATATTATTAACCCTTTGTACTCGACAATCTTTTGACTACAGAAAAGTAGAAATATACAAATTTTCTCGTATAAAACGGAAAAATCAACCTGACAACTACAAAACGTCGAATCACTTGTAAGCCTCGAATAAAAGATAAATTTTTGGCAACAAAAGAGTAGAAACTCACAGATTTTCTTCTGTAAAATTTATGTTTTTTTGAATGGTAAATAAAAAATTGTATATTAATTAATACGTCGAATTATTCAAAATCTTATGGTGACTAACAGTCGCCTTTCAAGTGCAAAGAGTTAAAAACTAGGAGTACAAAAGAAAAGTCTACGAATAGAAATTAATTTTACAACTCTGCAAGTATAAAATAAAAGAAATTTAAATCAATTTATCCCGAAATGAACTCAATAATCAACCGAAATAATCTACCTGACAACTACAAAACGTCGAATCACTTGTAAGCCCCGAATAAAAGATAACTTTTTCACTATAGAAGATTAGAAATTCACAGATTTTCTTTAGTAAAACTGACGTTGTTTTATCGAATGGTAAATAAAAAATGATATAATAATTAACACGTCAAATTATTCAAAATTTTATAGTGACTAACAGTCGTCTTTCAAGTGCAAAGAGTTAAAAACTAGAACTATAAAAGAAAAGTCTGCGAATAGAAATTAATTTTACAACTCGGCAAGTATAAAATAAAAGAAATTTAAATCAATTTATCCCAAAATGAGCTTAATAATGAACCTTGGCCCGACTAATGGTTCATATCACTCTCTCGGGGTACAGGAATGCCTGACAACCACGAAACGTCGAATCACTTGTGATCCCCGAATAAAGGCTGGTTCTCTGAAAATTGGCGCTAATAACAGCGACCATTGTTGCACGTACCCTTCGCATCTTCGATCAATACGGTAGATTCAATACCACCCCCACCCGGCAAGGAGTACCTGTACATTGAGAAAGGCAGCCGGTGCTATGCGATTCTTCAACACCGTCGTAATTCAACGAACCTATTTCAATTAATCAAACGATCAATTTATTTCTCGGAACCATCCGTTCGCCATTCATCGATCGTCTCCTCTGCCTTACGCGGTGCCCTCTCCTCTCTCCCCCTCTGCCTCTCTTTGTTCTTCCGCTTCTTCCTTTCAGGCATCGATAAATCCATCGTTGCGTTTAATTCCTGCTGCACGCGCGCCGGCCTCGCAACAATCGAACAATCCACCGGACCCCCACGTTCACGGACAGTACGATATTGTTGCTCGCGATTGAGATTACCTAACGAGATTAAATTTTATAGTCTATACAAAGTCGCCGGGCTGCTAATGCCAGACCGCCGAGGTATCGGGCCTGCGATCGTAGTTCCGTTTAATAAACGTCCTCCGCGTAAAAATATTCGGCTAGATAATAAACCCTGGTACGGGTAAATGCGCCTTCCACTTACTCCGAGCTAACGCGAGAGGCTCGGTCCTGATCGTCCACCGAAATACGAAATTGCACGGTTTCAGGCGATTCTCCACGATACACCTTTGTTATTGTTTTCCCCGATGATCGGTGTTCCGTTTCGCGAGGTTCCAAGAGAGAGCGGTGGTTGCCGATCGTGACCCGCGGAGTTTACAGGACGAGGAATTTCGCGATGCTGAATTTCGCTCGTTTATTTTTTTCCCTCGCCTGTGGTTTCGTTAATATCAACCCTCTGGTACTTTGGCAGATACTTTCGTTCCCCAAGTGTTCACCTGTGGCTCTGTTATTGTTTTCGTTTAATCATTGTTCCGTTTCGCGAGGCCCCGAGATAGTAGTTGCGATCGTGACCCGCGGAATTTGCAGGAAGAATTTCGCGATGCCGAGTCCTGCTCGTTTATTTTTTTACTCGCCTGTGGTTTCGTTAATACTACCCACCGTAAGTACTTCGGCAGATATACTTTCTCTTTGCTTGCTCTGCTCGCGAGCTAATGCGAGCGATTCGTCCTGATCGTCCACCGAAATACGAAATTGCACGGTTCCGGGCGTTCCTCCGCGATCCGAGTGTGTTCACCTGTGGCTCTGTTATTGTTTTCCTTTAATCATTGTTCCGATTCGCGAGGTCCGAGAGAGGAGTTACCATCGTGACCCGCGGAATTTGCAGGAAGAATTTCGCGTTACTGAATTTCGCTCGTTTATTTTTTTACTCACCTGTGGTTTCGCTAATACTACCCCTCCGAGTACTTTGGCAGGGTACTCTCTTTCTCTGCTTGTTCTGCTCGCGAGCTAATGCGAACGATTCGTCCTGATCGTCCACCGAAATACGAAATTGCACGGTTTCGGCTGATCCACGCCGATCCGAGTATTCGCCTGTGCCTTTGTTATTGTTTTCCTTTGATCGGTGTTCCGTTTCGCGAGATTCGAGGGGAGTTTCCGTCGTGTCTCTGAAATTTCGACGAACAGACTCTTTTCGTTCGCTTTTTTATTCACATATGCTGGCTCTGTTGATGATACCCCTGGGAACGAATTTTCGGTCAGATATTTAGAAAGTACGAAATTATCTTTCTGCGTGTAGAGTTATATAATAGAAGCATAAAAGTTGGGATGTGAAAGAGAGGAAAATAATTTAAACNAAAGAGAAGAAAATAATTTAAACTTAGGTTTATTTTCGAGGAGAGAGTAATTGAGTTTGGTTGAAACTTTTTGCCAGGAGTAGTATTTTCGTTTGATTGCCATCTTGTTTGATGAGGTTTGGAAGGATTTTGGGGTTTATGGGTTTTGCAGAGGAAATTTCTTTGTTTTTAATGTAGTTTTTGGTGCTTTGCGCCTGCTTTGTTTCGAACAACGCTCTGTTTGACGAGATTTGGAGGGATTTTAAAACTTGCTGGATTTTCTTTCGTTTCTTCTGTGTTTATCTAAAATTTTGTCGCTATTTTCTTTTAATACTTTCGATTAGAATATCATCTGGAACTCGTGGAAAGGAATTCGGGCTAAATGCAAATGTGACGATCATCAAATTCAATATAAATATATCGTGTAACGTCATCATCAATGTATCATATCAGTAGTATCATCAGTAATATCAAAACTATCGTCATACTCATCATGTCATCATGATGACCATAATATTCATGATGATAAAAGTTACTACAACATCATAGGTTGTCCCATAAGCTCGTGCTGATATTTACCCTTCTATTTAAAATTATATGTGTCGAATAACTCTTTAAATATTAAGAAAAAATGTAGTCGCCCTTTTGTTCTACGACTTCTTCTTATTTCGTTGACAAAGACGTTATTCCGTCGATATAGTTTATAAAATGCGACGAAAAATGTAAATAGCGCCTCGGAACGAACTTATGGGATGACTATATTAAATTGTGGAAAAAGAAATCCATTACTTTTATAATTTTAAATTGATTTCTCTTTCCCCAACAATAAATTATATTAGGTTGAAGAAAAAGAAATCCATTTAAAATTATAAATCTAATTTATTTCTTTTTCCCCAACCCTCTCAGCACTCTCTATGATTTTGAACCGGAACATAAGTTTCCAGTCCAAAATTATAGATGGCGCTGGAGGGCTGGGGAAAAAGAAATCCATTATTTTTATAATTTTAATTCCAATTCTAATTNAAAATTATAAAAACAATGGATTTCTTTTTCCTAACCCTCTTAGCACTCTCTATGATTTTGAAAAGTTTCCAGTCCACTATGATTTTGATAAATTTCTAGTTTCTTTTTCCCCAACCTAAAATATTTATATTCGTCATCATAATGTCACCATCAACAGATCAACTAGTACCATCGACATTTCCATAATACCATCATTGTCATAAAAACCTCCATCATGGCACCTCAACTGATGATACACGTATACAAAAACATACTCATGAATAAAAGTTCCAAACTCACAGATGCCGCTATCTTGCCCGCCCAAAATGACTCCCAATAATCGAAACTTTCGATAACGTCATAACCGAAACGACCACTTGCAAACTCGTCGAAATAAAACAGCCTCGCATTACTTCGAATTCGCGCAAACTTCACGCATATCTCTCGCCTATCTCCTTGCGCACACCGATCCCGAAAAGCATTCCCATATTCCAAGGCTGTTTGGAAGGATGATTATAACATCGCTTAAACCGAAGCACGCGAAAAGCACAACAGAGTAACTTTCCGGGGAACCTAGCATTTCGGGTATAGACGTCATTACGAAATTACACGGCGGGTACTCGGTCGGTTTCATTGTGCGAGAGCAGAAGACGCGGAGCGTTTTCGAGCGTTCGGCATGCAAAGCCGTCTGACACGGCGAGGGCCACCCTTCAATTAAGAACGTCGTTATAACGGTTGTAAAACTGACCTTAAAACCGAAACACCGTCGACGTCGCCTGTTAGGAATTACGCTCGTGGTCGCGCGATGCTCCGCGCGTGTCCCGCAACGAGCGTGTATACGCTCCAGCGGGGCAGCACGAGTGTCTTATTAACGTTGAAGAACGGTGATCGCGTATCGTGCACGTGGCGAGCACCTGTCGATGCTCCGCGAGGAAAGAGAACCCGGAACTGGAGCAAGCGGGGACCAAGATGGCGCGACACAAACGGGAACCGACCGCGAACTTTGTATTCCTTGTTCAGCCCTGAAGTGGCATTTTTATTTCCTCTTATTGGGTTAGCAATAAGGTAATTTCGGTTTGCACCAGTAGATAGCGATGTTTGTTTCATTATTCTTTTGTTTTTATTCAAGACTTGAATAAAACACTATTCTTTTGGACCGCGAAATTCGTATTCCTTGTTTAGTCCTGAAACGGCATTTTTATTTCCTTCTATTGAGTTGGTAAGATTGTAATTTCGGTTTGCACCAGTAGATAGCGATGTTTGTTTCATTATTTTCTTATTTTTATTCAAGATTTGGTAGCTAACACTATTCTTTTGGATCGCGAACTTTGTATTCGCTGTTGAGCCCTGAAATGGCATTTTTATTTCCTTTTATTGTGTTGGAAAAATTGTAGTTTCGGTCTGAACCAGTAGATAGCGGTGTTTGTTTCATTGTTCTTTTGTTTTTATTCAAGATTTGGTAGCTGACACTATTCTTTTAGATCGCGAACTTCATATTCGCTGTTGAGCCTTGAAACGGCATTTTTATTTCCTCTTATTAGGTTAGCAATAAAGTAATTTCGGTTTGCACCAGTAGATAGCTGTGTTTGTTTCATTATTCTTTTGTTTTTATTCAAGATTTGGTAGCTGACACCATTCTTTTGGACCGCGAACTTCGTATTCGCTGTTGAGCCCTGAAATGACATTTTTATTTCCTTCTATTGAGTTAGTGAAATCGTAATTTCGGTTTGCACCAGTAGATAGCTGTGTTTGTTTCATTATTCTTTTGTTTTTATTCAAGATTTGGTAGCTGACACCATTCTTTTGGACCGCGAACTTCGTATTCGCTGTTGAGCCCTGAAATGACATTTTTATTTCCTTCTATTGAGTTAGTGAAATCGTAATTTCGGTTTGCACCAGTAGATAGCGATGTTTGTTTCATTCTTCTTTTGTTTTTATTTAGGATTCGGTAGCTAACACCTTTAGGTTACTATGGAAACAAATTCCGTGTAATTTTGTTTACACCTCTCAGTTTACGGTCAATTTTAACATGGAGTGGAAAAATGAGCATTCTCGGAGCAAGAGATGTCTGAAGTTTATACTGTTGATTGCTGGAACATCAAATAAAAGTAACCTCACAAAAATTCCATTCTCGATTTAAAATGTGCTCTGCCTATGATAATTATCTTTTAACCTTTTTGCTGTCCTTGCTAAAATAGTGCCAAAAATTAAGATAAGTGCTATCATTCTGCTTAGCTTTCTTTGCAAAGAATTCCAAGCGTTTAGCTCTCTTTGCAAAGCATTGCAAGCGTTTAGCTCTCTTTGCAAAGCATTGCAAGTGTTTAGCTCTCTTTGCAAAGAATTGCAAGCGTTTAGCTCTCTTCGCAAAGCATTGCAAGCGATATCGCGATGGTTATTTCTTTTTTTTCTTTCTTTCTTTTCAAAAATATCAATCCCGAATGCTAAAGACATCGTTCACCTAATGTTTCTCCACCTTTGTCACAGTATTTCGTTCCACAACAAGACCCATCCGTAGAAAAGGGGTTAATCTTCGCGAATTATCGATTCCTCGACATTAATATACTCAAGAAAATTTTCTCTTCGTTCATGAAATACTATTTATTCCACTTTTTCGAAATTCAAATTCCACCGGTTCTACTGTAAGATGTAAGGCCGAAACCCAAGGGTACCGGTACTGCAAGACCAACCCCTATACGGTGGATACAGCCTCCCCGTTTCCAACAGACCAGCCAAATGGAATTCTCGGCCGTGTAAAGTTTGCCGGGTTACGCTCCATTGTGCTACCCTCCTTTTGTCTCGTTCGAGACTTGCCCGCGACTCGATTAACTCCTACGTGAACGCCTCGAACGCGTGTATCTTCCTGCGGAATCTAATTACCTTTCCGCGAGATGCACGTGACGACACGTAAAACAGGGAAGGTCCATCACCTTGCGACGTTTCGGGTTTATTCTGCGCGTGGGATTAGTTTTTAGGGTGGTTTTTGGTGGGTCGCTCGCGCTCTGGATGGTTTGGGTTGATCGGTGGACAGAAGAAATTGGAAAGGTGACATTTCTTTGTAGCTCTGGTATTATAGTGGATTTTAAAAGGGATTTTGGTGTTTGAGATATATTTGGGTTGAATTATGTTGAATATATTAAGTTAGGGAAAAATAAATCCATT
>NIJG01000092.1:539255-561026 GCA_002201625.1 Euglossa dilemma | reverse complement strand
GTCAATTGTAAGTTACAAGTATAGTCGAAGTTTAGAGAAAAATTTTGCAACGAAACTAATTGCAAGATTCTTTCGGTGTAATCCGGGAAAAGGCCTTGGTTGTAAGATTTCGTAGCACTTTCGTTCATCCGGGACTACGTGACACGCTATCGCGGATGATACAAGGTTCCCGTGGTGATTACGAATTTATTGCCATCAGACTTACGCCCGTTCAAGGCATAGTTAATCTATTTTCGGAGTCTCATTCGTCAAGGGAGCTGACCCTGGTCCCGGGATCGTGTTCGAAGTGGCCGGTAGAGATAAAAGGACCGTGAGATCGCGTGCGGTTTTAAATTCGGACGTGTATTTCGGCACGCATTTAATATCCCGTATTGTAGACCCGGTCGAGATCTTTCGATTAGGCGATTCGAGATGTTCACCGTTGACGTGCCATCGCGATTCCTCCATTCTTGCGACTCCAAATTGTCTAATAGACGAAATGGCGTACGCGTGTCACGAGATAATTAGATATGTAACATTTCGGGTAGTTTTACGTTAACCTTCGAAAATTGGGGTAGATTTCTCGAAATTGTTCGGAATTTACAAGAATTTCCAATATTGAAAATTTTATACTGTTTGAAATTCTTGGAATATATAAATAGTTTGTTATCTTGGTTCCGAGAATTTCCAAAACTCATAGAAAGAGTAAAATACACACGTATATATGTAACTCTAGTTTGAAACTTCAAATGGGACACCCTGTATAAATAGCTGAGAGCTATCTGACGAATGAAATTGCAAATGAGAATCTTAAGTCAATCCTTAGAAATGGGGTTTCTCCAATCAAGCTAATCCCAGAAAATCTCGAGTTTCGAAAATCTTGAACTTTATATTTTCTCTGACGATTTGAAATTCTTGAAATTTAATTGAGAAGATAATATAAATGATTGCGAAGTATATATCTAAACATAATCACGTATGTACAAAATGAGATTATTATATTAATGAAATTAAACGTTGAAGCTAAAGGAATATCGGAAAATTCAAAAGGTTCCAAATTTTGAGAATTCAAGTTTGTAATACGATTAAAAATTTTCGAAAAAAAAGCCGTTCGTAGCATATCTTGCAAATATTCAAATATATTATCAAATATCTACTATACTAATCCTATCTTTCTGTCAGAATCTTCCAAAAAAGAAAAATGAACTATGACTAACAAAAATTAATATAAAGATTTTATTGAGCCTTTATCTTTAAAAACAAAATATTCCTTTAGACACAAAAATAAACATTCCAAATTTTTAGAATTTCAAGATTCAAATGTTTTGAAGGTTTCGCAAAATTTTTTGGTTCGATAATTGAAAAATTAGGTTCCAAGTTATTCATGCAAGTAAAGTTTGTCACGCACAAGAATCAGAATATTACAAAATTTCTTCATTTTTCAATCGGTTCTCTGCAATACACATTCTCATTGATAGACCAAAATTCATCTCACGAGAACACGACTCATTTATGAATAGTACATTTGAAAAAATACTATCATATTCTCATGACTCACTGCATATGCGTAGATATTAAACCCGCCTCGCATATTTCTTGTTCGATATTTAAACCCAATTAGATGATTCACTTCCTCTTTCAAACAGTACTCATGAAAGATTCAAAAAGTATTTAAACGCTGCTAAAGTTCATTTGTTCCTTCTTTCAACTGTAATCGCGTATCTATGGAGACATAAAACACTGGAGATTACTAAAAAGACGCCGACCTCTGGCGCAAAATCAAATTACGAGGATCGCTAATGAGGATCGCTAATAATCTCTCGATCGTAATTGAAAAAAAAAATATGACGTGCTATAAAAGTAACATGGCGACCTTGCATGCGTGTATAATTCGAATCTCTTCTTTCTTTTCCCTTTCGATAATTAATATTCAAATGACAGCTACTACGCTTCGTCCTAAGAGACCGATTCGTGTTCGCGTAATAATTTTAAAATCCCGCAAAACCAACGAATCTTCGGTTCTGTTATTAATATTCTATCGCGACGAAAGGTGGAAATAGGGTGGTGGTTGATGTAAAAGTCGACACGATACGTGGTCGTCGAATTGCGAGTGGAATAAAGCGAGCGAGACGGAGTTATTGCGAGGCATTGAAAGCCCGACAGCGGAAATAAAGAATGGTAAATTACGCGATGATAATGAAAGAAACGAGGTCGCAGAACAGCAGGTAACATAGGTGTTGAGAGGAAGAAACGGGAGTAAACGCAAATTCCAGGCGTAGATCTATCAACATAGTTTAACGATTGTAATCTCTGGTCGTTAAAAAATAATTGCCAACGTCCCACATCTGAGTCATAGAAACCAGCAGTTCCTTTTTAATGCCTTTTGTCACGCATAAGTGTTACCACGAATTACAGCGTGGCTCATAAAATTCGTAAATTACCATTATCCATTTCTGTTTCGTTCGAGTAATTGTTTTAATTGCCCCAATCATACAGAACCAATTAATTATTTTTTCTCCAGCTCGATACGAGTTTATTTCTTGATTCGGTTTTATCTCCTTTTCCTTTTTCTCTCCTTCTTTTTTCAAGAGTGCAACGATCCACTGTTGACGAAGCTTCACGACGATCGACGATTTTGTGTTTCTTTACGATTAGTCCTTTTTTTTGGAGTTTTCAGAATTTTTTAAATTGACAATAACGTGTACGAATAGAAGTAGCAACTATTTTTATCGTTGGCAAATATCGTTGCTGAATTTATTACAGATTTATTTTATTTATCATCCTTTTTTTATATTATTATATTATTATTCATACGATTATATATTAGCAACGGTAATAATTAATCGGCAGAGGTAGAAATTAATTACGGTATCCAGTAATTTTCAGGTAACAATATTTCCTGATAGCAAATATTCTATTTAGAATACAGTGCTATGCGATGGATGATAGACATGCAATATGAAATGAAAAATGAGCAAGTGAGAAGCATTTCGAACGTTTAAACAGACGTGATCGTGCATGCGAAAGGAGTAGTAGAAAATGATAGTTGCTGACATTAATTATTACATATACGTACATGCACTCCTAACACTTTTATACAAATCAAGTTAACTATAAACGAGTTAATAATAAGAGAATCAATCCCAACGCTATGTAATACCATCTCCACTCCAATTTTACAGTATTTCCCAATTTCCCACGATTCCAAAAATACTTCAAATTCTTTATTTAGTTCAATAAAACCTAACTGAGCCCAACGCCATGTATTATCAACTCCACTATAATTTTCCATTATTTCCCAATTTTCCACTATTCCCAAAGTTTTCTAAATTCCCAATGTAGTCCAATGAGAAGCTACCTGATCCCAACGTTATATATTACCATCTTCACTCCAATTTCTCACCATTCGATTCCAAAAACATTCCAAATTTCTAACTTAGTCGAATAAGAAGCTAACTGATCACAACGCTAAATATGACTATCTCCACTTTAATTTTGCACTATTTTCCAATTTTCCACGGTTTCCAAAATATTCCAAATTCCTAACCTAGTCCAATAAGAAGCTAATCAATCCAAATACTATATATTACCATCTCCACTGCAATTTTGCACTATTTCTTCTCTAAAAAATATCTACTACTAAATCTTTCGATTCCAAAAACATTCCCAATTCTTAACCTAGTCCAATAAGAAACTATCTGATCCCAATGCTAAATATTACTATCTCCACTTCAATTTTCCACTATTTCCCAATTTTCTACGATCCCAAAATATTGCAAATTTCTAACCTAGTCCAATAAGAAACTAACTAATCCCAATGCTAAATATTACTATCTCCACTTCAATTTTCCACTATTTCCCAATTTTCTACGATTCCCAAAATATTGCAAATTTCTAACCTAGTCCAATAAGAAGCTAATCCAATCCAAATATTATATATTACCATCTCCACTGCAATTTTCCAAGGTTCCAAAATATTCCAAATTCCTAACCTAGTCCAATAAGAAGCTAATCAATCCAAATACTATACATTACCAACTCCACTGCAATTTTCCAATATTCCCTCTCTAAAAAATATCTACCACTACACCATTCGATCCCAAAAATATTCCAAATTCCCATCCTAATCCTCCACGATACTCTCACTCTCGACTCATATCGGAAAAGACCCAAGTCTCCATACAAAGTACCAAAACCACGGAAACAAAGAAACGAAGGAAGAAACGCGAGAAGCATCAAACAAACACCGCGTTTCGCTCGACGAGAGGAAAAGTGTATAATTTAATAGTAGTCGCAATGAACTCGGCATTCCTTATCGCCATTCTTATCGTTATTGACAGTGCCGGAGCATCTTTACATCATACAGACGATCGCGCGGCTCCGCGCGACATTTGCCATGGAACAATTTCTCCCTCTGCCATTCGACGCGGGGTACACTTGTCTCGATAACGATAACCGTGTACAAATTGATTCAGATTGATTCTTTTATTAGCCTCACCGCCTGCGTTCGCCGCGTAATAATGCAAAGTGAAGTGACTAGAGGAAAGTAGGATGCGCGGGCTGGGGGGCGGAGGGCGGGGGGCAGGACTCTGAAGGATATTGACCCGACCTATGTCGATGTAGATCGCGCTCCTCTTCCACGGCATGGCTGCTCTAAAAGTTACCTCCGTATTCCACTATCGTCCCGGTAACACTTCCAGTGCTGTGATTTAATATTCGCATAGATAAGTGGCCCGCGCGCGGTCTTTGAAAAAGGAAAACAGGGCCGGGGGGTAAGGGGCGACGTGGAACCCAACTCGCATACGTTCGCGCGAGTGTGGCACAGCTTTAAACAGAGCTTTCCTTTTTTTCCCAGTCTCAGCCCCGCGACTTTGAGCGCTTGGAAATCCGCTTTGAGACGCTGCCTTGGAAAATTTGGCTACGTGCAATTGAACAACTGTGAAATACTCTTGGGAATTGGATGGAGAACGTTATAGATCGATTAATATTTTCGATGTATTTTGGAACGTTTCTTTGTACCATACGAATTTTATAACTAATTGTGGTAGTTAATGAGAAAATTGCAATAACGTGTTATGAATTGGTGGAGAAGAACTGAATTTGTATAATTTTTGCAGGTGATTTATCTATTTTTTCTTTTCCGTGGGGTGAAGATTGTGAATTTGATTTTAGATGGTATGGCACTAGTGTTCGTGTGTTTTTGTATGTGTGAAGGAAAGATCTAGAATGGGTGGTATGCATTGGTTGTTATGGAAATGTTAGTTTAATATGAAATAGACCTTCGTCATATAAATAAGTAATGAATGAGAAAGCGTGACAAATTTATATATATTATGTTGCTATTTATTATTTCTTTTGTTGAAATTTTCATTGAATGAAATTATTCGATCAATGAACCAATTAATATATTTACAAAGGTGACTATTGGTTCTATTTGAAACGATAATATTCGCATTGATGAGTTTAGGGTGGAAATATCTTAAAACGTTTCAATTGGGTTATGTTTAATAGAACAATTCTTTTTATCTCTGTGAATGACGAAATTGTGAGATGGAGAAATTAAAAATGAAACTGAAATTGTTTTAGAGAACGAACGTTTGACGTCTCGATCAGCTAAATACAGATATAATTCCGAAATGGTAGAAGACTGAAAGAATTTCTATTAAACAAGATCGAATGGTGTTAAATGGTAATTGACCTGTGTATATCTGTTCTGAAAGTGAAGACATCTTTCAGATCTAAATGTCACCTCTATTTCTTCCATTTAATTATGCATCAGTAGATGCACTATTAATTCTCTATAAAAATAGTACTACGTCATTTGAATGCGAAATCAATTTAGAAGATTCTATTTGTATTGCAGAAAAATTGAAAACGATGTCGAGTAATCTTTAAAAATTAGATAAAAGGAAAATTCAAGTATCTTCTTACAAAAAATAAAAATNATATCGAAATCAAATAATTTCACGTGTCAATTATTACACGATTCTTTATTTACCAGTCAAAGAAATAGCGTCAGTTTTATAGCAGAAAATTTGTAAATTTCTACTCTTCTGCAGTCAAAAAATCGTCGAGTTCAAAGGGTTAATTCATCGGTCGCTCCGACTCCTGCTGTTTTGCTTTCCTCGAAATATGCATACACCATGGCCCCTTTGGCCCGACGAGCAATCCTTCTTGGCTCCCTCGCGAACGGCACGAGCCTTCGTCCCCCTCTCTCGTCCCCCTTTCATGGCGGAACGAGCCAATTTTGCGGGCTCAGGATTCGGCCGGGGTGAAGGATCGCTCTGGGCACGAGGTGGCCAAATATCAGAACGAAGATTCGCGGGGAAATCGAACTTGGCCTCCGTGAAAGTGCCTTGGAAATGCACATACATCAGGCACCGCCTGATCCCGGCGACTGTCTCCGCCCCGAGTTAGAGCCTCCTTTCGCGGAAACTTCTCTATCTTTGGGCACGGTTCCCTCTGCCACGGGACGCGCGTGGAATAAAATTATTAATAGCCGGCGATCGAGCCTGTCAGGTTCGCCGAAAATCCAGACCGATGACGAATCGCTCGTGACTATCTAACGCGGGTAATCGGGATCAAAGGGTACGATGGGATGCTGCTGGATGGAATGGAAAAGGATGTTGGTTCTTTGAGAACGAATGTCGTGATACGCGTGGAAATTTGTTTAGGAGATAAATAATATCGTGGATGAAAAATATAGATTTTATCTGAAAGATGGAGAAGATAGAGAGCGGAAAATAATTTTTATTATTTTGTTAGCAGCTACCCTCAACGTTTTTAGGCTTTATTTGAATTTTCTTCGAATAAAAAATAGGAAAATTTAAATAAATGAAGGAAGAAGGAAATTCGATTATTTTCATTGTTTGTAATTTTCAAGTGTACGATATTTCTTGAAGCAAGGGGGAAAGAAAGTTGAGTCTTTGAGAACGAATGTCGTGATACGCGTGGAAATTTGTTTAGGAGATAAATAATATCGTGGATGAAGAATACAGATTTTATTTGAGAAATGGAGAAGATAGAGAGCGGAAAATTATTTTTATTATTTTGTTAGCAGCAGCCCTCAACGCTTTTAGGTTTTATTTGAATTTGCTTCGAATAAAAAATAGGAAAATTTAAATAAATGAAGGAAGAAGTTTATTTACTTATTTTTGTTCTTTGTAATTTTCAAATGTACGATATATATCTTGAAACAACTTCCTAATATGTCAAGTCATACTCGACATAGGATTAAAAGGTTAAACTGTTAAAAAAATACACAATCTTGTCTAAAACTGTAAAAATACCCATAAAATCCACAAAACTGTCAAAGCAGCAAGTCTACGCACCGGTCCAGGGAAATTTCCTTGCATCTCTCACCGTGTGTGTCCCGGGACACGACGAAACACCCGGTATATCAACCTGAGTCTAATAACTCAGGAACGAAGCTCCCTAAAGAATACCTTGCTCTACAATGTCCGCCGCGATTTCTGTCTCATTTAAAAAACGAGGCCGCATGTCAAAGCACGGGAAAGAAATTTCAGCTTCGATATCGCAATAAACGATGCCTGCTCACTCGGGGCATAAAACACACGCGGCGGGTAATAGTTGGTCGAAAAGCACGAAGGGAATCCGAAAGGCAAGACAGCCATCAGGCATCGCCTCGGAAATTACAGAGATGCACGCGGTCTAGAATTATCGCCTCGTATATAACTTGTTAAAAGAAATCAAGCGTATTGCTCTAAGGCAGACCAGGCACGTATCATTAAATTTCACAGTCGAAGCGAAATTATATAATCAGCCGACGTATCCAATACGCCTGTCCCCCTCTTTGCTCTCTGCCGTTCTTCCTAAAGAGATTTCGAAAAACGGTCACCGGGGAGAGGTCTATGTAAATACCCACATTATCGGTGCGGGTATAAAATGTGGGAAACAGTTATAGTATCTATGCTAAAAGCTCGATGCATATGCATACACGGGGATACAATAACTTCTTGCATCGTCAGTGTATCCGTTTTTCAAGCCAGCAAAGAAGGATCGACGTGGTTTATCGACGTGGATAATTTTTCCTCTTGCCGGGATTTCGTACAACGGGGCACAGAGGGGACCCAGAGGGGGTCGGAACAAGGCGGAACCCTGATGATTTTCCATACGTACGCTTCCATGATCCCGTAAAACTGGATCCCGTATAATTACAGGCAATATCATTAAAAATAACCTCTAATTCTAGGTAGCCAGGAGGGCATCGCGATCTCATGCCCGGATATAGTTGGCCACAGCACTCAGAACTGATCAGAAAGTTGTACAATTTGCATAATTAGGAATAATCACGCGAGATGAATCGTCAAGATTATCAGTTCGGTGTACGTGTCTTCATTAGCATATCCGTCGCGTCCCGAAAGCTTGGTATTTTTGACGTTTCCACGAGCATTGTCACGATCCCCGGTGCATCGGCATGCGAGATGCACAGGAGGCGCCAATTCTGGCGCCCTGACCAAGAGGAAATCAGGGAACGGTATTGGCCTTGAGATCTTCAGATGGCCGACGGGTTAATTAGTCCTTTGCGCTGTAATTTCGTTACCGGTAATGATAGATAGAAGTATAGTACCGAGGCTTTCTTAATTTTGCAGGGGAATCCTCGATGAGGGAGCTTGTACTTCTATTGTTCGAAAAATTGGCAATTAGCAAGCAGCAATATTCATTTCGTTTAGATGGTAATTGTTCACGTAAATTCTGATATATATTGATGCTTGTGAGAAAAGTTAAAATGGACGAGTGTTCTTCGAATATCAATATAATAGGAATAGAATTTAGGTTCAATGAATGAAACGTAGTATAAACTGTATGTGTATGTAATCTATGAAAGAAGAAAAAATAAATAAGAGAGTAGTGGGAAAGGTCAGTTGCAATTGAGAAATCATCGAGAGTTCACGTGTGAACGGAATCGTTCGTGTAGAATCGTTGTCTATTAATAAAGTTAAATAAATATTTACTATATTCGTATAAATATACTATTCACCACTAACAGTTTACTTATATCGAATGTTTCGTGAAAAAATAAATAAGTTGTCGCGAAATTCATGTGTTATGTTTGGTAAAGACACAAGAATTCGAAGTATACGATAAAATATTAACACTAAATCTACCATGGATACTGAAAAAATGACTATACGTATATTGGAAAAGAAAAGAAAAATCACAAAAACGAGTGATTAGAATGGTAACGTTGAACATTAAATTTTTAATTAAAGTTTAAAAAACGATGACTTAGACTATGGTAGGTTTAGTGTAATAAGTACACTGGTATGTACACTATCAAGTGTACGAATTGCAAATCGAATATGACCAAATAAATTAAATCTCGATTAATTGTATGAATTATCAGATAGCCTCGTTTGAGCTGCCAAAAAGCCGACAGATAAATTTCTTTGTCCAAGGCAGTATTTATTTCACGAAGATTGGGTGTCAGTTATCATTCGCCATCAACAACATGTAATGTAAATAAAGAAAAATTGTAATAAAGAGAAACAAAGTAGTAAAAAAGCGTCCATTTATTTAATGACCAATTTCACCGATGATCATGGTAATACTCCATCTATAAAATTCGAGACAAACACCTTCGTTAATTTAAATTTTCAGTAA
The DNA here is from genome assembly GCA_002201625.1 of Euglossa dilemma. Classification (NCBI taxonomy): domain Eukaryota; kingdom Metazoa; phylum Arthropoda; class Insecta; order Hymenoptera; family Apidae; genus Euglossa; species Euglossa dilemma. Next base: position 551,423 of record NIJG01000092.1, on the reverse strand, counting down.
ACAAATAGCAAAGAATCGAACCTTCAAGATCGAAGGACACAGACTCCTCTCCTCGTCGTGATTAATTTAAAAAAATTCGTAACGCAGCGAAACCACGAAACATTAAACGTTTCGAGAAGAAACCGGGCTCAGGCCACTTCCCTAATCACCGGGACAATTACTCGTTAATTACACCCTAACCTCGCACCGACTCGATCATCCTCGACTGTCAAAAGCAGCTAACGATAGGAGCGAGCTCTCAAAAAATTACGAGCCTTCCGCGAGCCACCAATCTCCATTCTTCGGCTCCCCTGGGAATCTTATCGTATCGATACAATTCCAGCATCGCAATTTCAATTCTTCCGATGTTCCTCCACGCGACCCTCCCAGCCGATCACCCATTCATTCATCCCTCGGAGGCAAAACCGCATGCACCATCGACACCAGGCAACCCCCGACGAGCAAGAACTATCCGCAGGAGTTCGATCGAACCAGAGGAAATAGAGCGAGACTAACTCGGAACCCGGTGTCCACGGTTGACTGGCGAGCAGGAAAATCTGTCGTCGCATTTTTCATTCGTGGATCGAATAGAAGAGAAGAGAAGAATCAGAGGACCCGGTGGTTGGGGCCCGGTCGCGCGATCTGCCCGACCTTGGCGTCGATGGTCTCTCTCAACTAGGCGGAACGTTATCGTTTAGGCTAATCGGCGATTAATTTTCGTCAGGGCTGCGGCCGTGGTGGCGGCGGCGGTGGCGGCGTGGTCGTGGAAGAAATTCAAGATCCGATCGAAGGTCTCCGTGGCTTGTAAAGGAGCACGAACCGGCGGGCCAGGTGCTGCTGGCCCGGACCCACGAGGGGAAAGAAAGAACCAGTTTTTTTAGGGTCTCCTTTCTTTCAATTCGTCGCGACGAAGGGCACCGCATTCGCGCGTCTGCCCTAAGCCATACGTCGCTCTCCTCGCGCCCGAACAGTGGGAAAGTTACACGGTGCACGCCGTTTTCGAATTTGCCGGGGGTTGGGGCCGCCTCATCTTTGCCGTTCTTTCTTCCTGCCACGGCCGCGTCTTTCCTCTCCTCCTTTCTCCTCGTCTTTCATGCGCGGCGTCGCGCGTATACCGGTCGCCGTGACGCGCGTCGGGTTCGTTCCGTCGTTACGAATCGACGCCTCCTCCTATGGGATCCTACCGATCGTCAGCCTACTTTCCACGCCGGCAGTACGCGTTTCCGGCCCGATTGCCGAGGGGCGCAGGGCGTCGAGCTTACTCGACACGTGGGTTTTCTTCGCGCGTCGCCGGCAATCCCGAGACGTCGACCATTTTTCGCTTCGTTTCGGTCTGTTTTCGCGAATCTTTTAGCGAGTAAAAATTAGACGTGGAATTTGGAAATTGGGATAGGATAAGTTTAACCCTTTGCACTCGAGAGGCATGTCACCGTTTTAATGCCATAATTTAAACGCGAAGAAGCGACAATAAGTACATTAGCCCTTTGCACTTGACGATTTTTTCGTTATAGGAAAATTTTAATTCAAAGACCTTCTGCCATAAAGATAAATTAAAGTGGTAAATAGGAAATCGTGTATAAGTTAAGACGTAAAATTATTTTACTTCGATATTCCGTGTATTATTGGTTAATTTTTTATTAATTAAAATCGATGTTTAGAGTCTGATTAAATGGCGACTCAGGATCGCCTCTCGAACGCAAAGGGTTATATCGAAATAAAATAATTCTGCTCATTCCAAATGCAAACGTATAATTTTCTTTGCATATTTTGACATAAAAGGTATCACCGAGTTTATAGAAACATAAAAAAAGCTTCTTTATAGCGAAAAATCTTCAAGTGCAAAGGGTTAAAATCTTGCACTTGGTCTCTTGATTTTTTTTTGGTATCAATTTTTGAATATTTTTTTCTTTTTTTATCGAGAACCTCGATTGAGGTTAATATATCAGTTTTACATTAGTTTTAAATACATAAGATACATAAGTCATATAGATGACACTGCCAAATTATATTTGCATTTCAATGAGTTTGTAATGTTTACACATGCAAGATTGCAATGCTTAGCTCTAATTTTATTTATTGTAACAATATATACTCTACTCATATTATAATTGACTCAAGACGTTTGTTTGTCGTTATAATAATTCTGTAATTATTTTTGCCCTTTATGAATTCCAATACTTTCTTTTATTTCACTTGTCTTTTTTGTAAACATGTTTCCTACATTTTTCATCTACAGATAAATTGGCTGGCCGTGAAAGGATGCTCGATATATAATTTTATGTATTTTGAGAATTTTCTAATTCTGTTTCGACAGGGAAAAGGATGAGTACAGGTTAAAACGAAAAACCCATGACGAATTAAGTCTACGATATCATCTGTTTCTCTACCTTCTATCCACACACTCACAAAATAAAAAGAATATACTTGAAATAACCGAAAATTAATTTAACAACTGAAAAAAAATCCTTGAGCATCAAACTATTCGTAAACAATTTTATTTTCTGCACAATTTTGATTCGTTTGAATATTTAACATAATTGCCAATAATAATTTATTTATATAATATAGATAAACTTAAGAAGACGAAATTCCTGGTTTGATTACTCGATATTATGTAGTGTTCGATGCTTTTGAAAGCGTAGGATGAAAAATAAACATGACAACGACACGAATTTGCCAAAGTTGCCAGATTGCCGGGATATTCCGTTCGGATTAACGGGGATCAGGCGTTCCCTGGTCGATTAACGTAAAGAGAAAGATGTTAAGCTCAGGTGGCAAACTTGGCTCCTTTTCTTCGAAAAGAGTCCTGAAGTGGTTGAACTCGAGGTCCAAAGGCGAGATCGATTAAAGAGGGCGGCGAGTTAAACGGTATTAAGCTCGAAAGCTGTTCCTCCCTCAAAGGGTTTCCAAGGTGCCAAAGTCGATGGCTTTGGAGTGTTTCACGCCATTCTCCCTCACTTACTTCCCCCTCGCCTCTCGGCAAGCCAAAACTCCTGCTAATATTTTTATTGCGGCCGACCTCTAGGAAAGTGTGAACGTTGGTGTGAAAGGCGAAGGGAAAAACGATCTCACCCCTTGCCCTCTTAATTCATACTCCCTCTTGAACACACGAGTGGCAAAAACGGTTTTTCCAAGTTTCGTGCATGTTTCATGCTCGGTACAGCGTTGAATAATTAACATCGAGCAACTGACACCGTCTCAAAAATTTATTGCTCCAATTTTCTTAATAAATTGTAATTTCTGATTAATTTTTATGACACTGATGATTTAATATCTTTTATTTGAAAAAAAAAACGTTAATATCGCCACTTGGTAACTGTGAAATATCTATTAAAAAATTAAAAAATATCGTAAAATGAAACGTAACGTTATTAACACGATCAGACTTTCTTTTTTATTTTAAGTTTAGAGAGGATTATCTGTGTATACACGAGCCTGATGCATCGATATAAGTTAAGTTATGGAATAATCGTTTTATTCGTGAGATTACGACGAATTTTCGGTAATAATTACGCTTGCGAGTAATTATTTATAAATTTCCACGATTTTTAAATCTTATCGGGCATTATCGGACGTTCCGTTGGTACAGAGCAATTCTATGACCTATAAGATATCCTAAATTTAGATGACCTTTTATCTACATGTCCAAACCTAGAATATACGAGATTTATGGTAGGATATGTACGTTGTGTACGTTATAAGCCAATTGACAGATCGTATAAATTAATCACTAGATATTATAATTAAATTATAATAATACATGTTTTATTAATCGATGGTGATAGTAATAAGAATTATTTAAAAAATTCATTCCAATCTCGAGTCCTTTTGCAGCAACTGATTCATAATCGAACATACTTCAAAATGTCGTATGACATATATTTAAGCAGATAACGTATCTACGTGACATAGTTCAACGAAATTAAATCCCCATATAAAAGGATACCTAGGTTTTACATATTAAAACTAAAATGGGGTCCAAACGTCATCCAGTTCAGATGAACATAGAATTGCGAAGCGTCGAATGCGATTTGAACTGCAAATAAGGATTGAAATAACTTTATTTCGCACTTATAACACGAATTCTCAAACGATATTACGTAAGCATAATCGTTGCTAGAATTAATGACGTATGTTTTTGCTTATATATTTTACTTCTTTCCAAATATATGAAGAAACGTCATGTGTGCCAAATGAGGATTAATTTACTTAAGCTAATTATACGTAGTATGCACTATAAAGAAAGTCTCCCAAGCTCTTGATTGCAAAACAAACGAGCTCTTATTTATATTTAATCCGAAAATTGTACATATTTTAAAGTAAAATTATTATACACGATGTTACGATATAAATATTTATTCTTTTATGTATCTGCACGGTAAATAAACCTAAAATAAATAAACTTAACAGTTGGTTTACGGATGGTTTGCTTCAGATTTAATCAACTTATATAAAGTTTATTAATATTGTAATTGTTTTTAACACTATGTTTACCCATCAATTTGATGGATAATTTACTCCAATTATACAATAATAACAGATTTGGTTAACTCATATTAAAACTGTTAGTATTGTAATTCTTTTTAAACGAATCTAATTTTTTTTAAGAAGATACCTAATTTCCTTTACCTCTCAATCAGACACATACCCATATAAATATGAATACAAAAAGCATCTGTAAACCTAGTGTTAAAATAAACTCATCGTTTTTTTCCCAAAGAAAAATCAGACTAATCTCCGCATAAATAGCTACAAAAAACCGACCACAAACCCAACGTTAATCCACACAATTAGTTTCTCCAACTATTACCATCAACGATCAGCAAAAACACCTACATATATAACCTCGTCATTCCTGAACCTGAAAGAAGCAGCAACGAATCGCGTTTTATCAGACGAACAATTAATCAATTTCCCCGATTCGTTGGCCGTGATATGAAACAACGGGGAGCAACAAAACCGAACGGTATCGTAGCCGCGCGAAAAAGGCCGGCTCGCTATAAATACCAATTAAAAACCCGAAACCCTAGACCCTGGTCCTCAGAGCGGTTCCTCTGGCGAATTTCACCCCGGGAACATTTCAATGTCCCGTGCGATCGTACAAGGATGTCCGCTGGTATCTACGCAGCTGGCAAAAAAGCTAACAAGCCGGCCTCTGCCGGCGAGCAGGCAGCCAGGCAGCTAGCCAGGCCACGGCGAAACGCAGACGGCCGTGCGGGGCCCGCAAAATCGCAGTGGAAGGTTAAGGGTCAAGAACCCCGGCAGCCTTTTTGCCACTCGATTAGCGACTCGTCGGTGCGAGTCGTCCGAAACTTCCGGAGGACGCGGTCGCCTCTCGCTTAATCCGCACGGCGATCGTGCTGCCCCCTCGCCTCGCAACTCCCTAGTCGTTTCTTCGCCGCCTTCGTCTTCTTCTGTTTCACGTGTCCCGGTCGTCTTCTCCCACCATCGCCGCTATTTTCGGCCCGTCGACGCAACGCGACGCGACGCGACGCGTCCCGTCGTCGTAACTCCGTCGCGGAGCTGCATACGTAACGCGCAGAAGCGAACAGCAAGCCAGACGGTCCGCGTGGCCACGCATCGGTGAATAAACCGATGCGTCTGTCGCGTACGCTACGTGCAACGTATTTTTGCAGGACACACGGCGTTCTTTCGTCGGACTTTCCCTTTCCACCTTAACCTTCTCTCTCTCTTGCACGCGCGCCGCTTCTCCCGGCCCCGGCCCCTCGCGCCGTCTTTATCCACCTAGCCTCCTTCTTTTTTATTATTCCCGATCCTTTATTCCTGCTTCTTTATTCGCCGTTGCGCGCTAGGCGAGCCGCCGGGCCGCTGCGGATGCGCGCGCACCCCGCCAGCCCGCGCGTATTATTTCGGACGTAATATGCATTTGAAACTGGTTTTTCTTTCGCCGCGCGGACCCGTAACCGTGATTCTACTACAGCTCGCATCGGACGGAAATGAAAATGAATAACGTTGTTGCGAGATGCTGGATGGATGATCGTTGTCGAAGCTGTTTGTACGGAGATTACCGGATAATGCGCTGGCTGCTTTTTGCTCTCGGCGCAAGGGCGGGACGCGCATGCGCCGTGTTTAAACGGTAACACTCGTTCCCGCTGATTTAAAGATCTCGCGTGCCCGTGTTTTTGCCCGGGATATTTAATGCTACTTTTACTTTCGTTTTCTCCTCTTTCTGCTGTCTGCTTTTTGGATCTAGGTTATGGGATAAGTGGAAGAAAATGGAGTTTTTAGCCTGAAAGAAATTGCGAGGAAACTCAACGAGCTGAATGAGTTTCGAGTTAATTAAAATACGCTTTTCTATGTATAAGTAACGAGTAAATCTTAAGAATAATTGTCTTAGGAATGTAAAATATAAAATTAATAGAAAATTCGTGATTTTTATTACACAGTTTCGATATTTTAAATTCACCCTTGTCCAAATGATATTCATCCTTTGCAAATCAAGTGCTTGTACATATTTTATTTAGAAAAAAATATATATATAAATTACCTAGTAAGAAATTAAAAATTGTATTAGGTATTTATTTAACGGTAATTACCAATTCAGTAAAGTGCATATGTATTACATATATGTACATAAGTAAACATTGGCATTTCGAAAAAAGCATAGTGTACACATTTTACGTTCCTCAATTGTGCTCTCAGAATTACGAGGATCAACTTGCTTTGACGCACATTCTAATGCGATTCGTAATTGTTTCGATGAAACTAATAAAACTAACGTTTAATTATGTATTTTCAAATTCCAGAATTTTTTCACGTATGTTCACTAAAATTATGGAAGGATTTTCTTCAATTATTTGAGGATTACTACCCTTTTTTTTTTCTTTTTATCAACATACCATCATTTTTGTTATATTTCATATCTTTTTAAATAAAATATCAATATATAAGTACTTGATTTGCAAAAGCGTGAATTCGATTTACAAAAGGATGAATTTCATCTGCAAAAGGGTGAATTTAACCGTTTGAGGACGACTGTCACAATATACGTGTAAATATTTTTATTTTTTTAGAGCGAAAACTGCTTTGAATATAGCGAAAAATAATTTTAGCGTTGTCATCAGACAACTTATCTTTTAATTCTTTTATCTTTTAATTCAGAAAACTTCCCTCGGTTCGTTATTTTTCATTGTTTTATATATACCCGATGTATCGTTAACCCATTTGCATCACCGCTTTGAAAGGAGTCTTCCAAGACTTTCAATGAAATTAAGTGTAACAAACGAACTCTTACTTATATTTGATCCAGAAATAATACATATATTAAAACAACATCATTCTATATGATGCTATAGTATAAATATTTATTCTTTTACATAGTTGTGTGATACATAAATTTAAAATAGGCAAGCAACAGATATTGAGTGCGGATTATTCCGCTTAATTATGCAAATGGATTAATTTCGTTCCTCAAGAACATTATCCAAGCACCAAGTATCATAGACTCTTGGAATAAAAATGAATCCTAAAAATATTAACGTGTTACATTGTGACAAGAAGCATCACCGTCCTGAATGAAAACAAAACAGCACCGTAAAAATTAAAATAGCATCTGATCGCGAAGAAACGGTAAGCAACGAAAGCAATCCGAGCTAACTAACGATCGAATCGACGCAAATTACGAAAGGGAAGGAACCAGTACCCTCGGGATGCGATCAATCAACGAGTGGACAGAATCGATTCTCGAAGAGGTATCGCAGGATTCGAGGCTTGAAACGACGCGAGACGATGGCGCACGTCCGCTAGGCAGGATAACCTTGTTCCACGACTTCCTCTCGCCGCGTCCTCTGACCTTCCTTTATCTTAACCCGTGTACTGCCCTCTTCTTTTCATTCTTTATCCCTGGCGCTTTATTCCCGGGATGGCCCGGTTGCAAGCGCGGCATGGACGGCAGAAGACTATGCGCGCGAGCGCAACAGCCCCCGAATGGCATAATGCATTTCGAACTGGTTTTATTCCGGCAAACGTGGCGCGTCTCATTTTTCCCATTGGCCTGAATTGCACCACTCTTTCCCTCCTTCCTTCTTCTCCGCTGCTCCTTTCTTCCACCTTTTTTCGTTCCTCCATTCTTGTTTTCCATCCTCCCTCTAGCCCCTGCCCCTCTTTCTCTATTTCTTCGCTTCTCTTTCTTCCTCATTGTTAACGCAACCGGGAGTATAAAGAGTCTAGACCGACACCTGTGTACCCCCTGACAACTGCCTCTCCCTATTCGCTCTCCTCGCCTCTCTCCTCTCTTTCACCCCTCGTTCGATCCCTCTTTCTCCCCGCTTTTCGTATTTCTCTCCGATACGTCCTCCCTTTTTTCTCTACCTCTCTCTCCTCTCCTCCCTGTTACCTCGTCACCCCTGTTGCACCCCGTTTATATTTTTCTCCCCTTCCCCTCGCACCCCGGAACTGCATTTTACACAATGGTGGAAGATGCATGTGCAAAGAGAGAGAGAGAAGAACGCGTTGTTGGGGATGCGCATGTACGCGGATCCTTTTTTCGAAATGCGTTTTTTCACGCTGGCCGGCGGCGAGTGCGAAATTAAATGGGGCCCGTGCAGAATGGGGCGAGGGGAAAGCGGTGGATGCTGAAGAGGGCCCGGGATCATCCTCGATAGGGTGGCCCAGACACCGAGGCGCGCACGTTTATCGGGGATTAATACGCGAATGGCCGATGAAAGGCTTTATGGTAATCGAGAATCGGATTTTTATGTCCCGTCAACGATTTCGCGGAGTAACTGCTCGACGATGTTGCTTTAATATCGCGATACATCTGGAAATAATTAGCCCGAATTAACTTCGTAACGAGTTGTAATTTCTTTCCGCTATTATTTTACGATTTATATTACGGTTTAATTCACGGTTGTATGCTGATGCTCGGTAATCGAATGTTAATTAATTGAATTATCACGATTGTCGTTGCTTTTGTTACGAACAATTGAACCATCAAATTAGAAATTCGCGCAATTTCTCTACTATCATTTTTAAACTATTTTAATGAAGAGTTTGATTTATATTATTTTATATATTATTTTTATTTTTAATATATAATTATTATTAATATTATTATATATTATTTTAATGAAGTTTATATATATTACATTTGTAAAGATTGTTTATTAATAGATTAAGAACTAAACAAATGTGCGAGTGACGGTTAAAGGTGTGAATTATTTTTCTCGATACGAATTTATAACAGTGCTCAGCGATATTAGAATTTCACAATTCTGCTCAAGTTTACAGTTTAATGACAACTCGATAATAACTGCTCAGTCTGTAAATAGATGATAATTGCCTGTCCTCCGACCGTTTTTAATTTATACTTTCTTCATATTTCTTTCCGACTATAGACGTACTTTCCAATTTTTCCTTATTGCCTGTCATATTGCCTTGGGTTTTCCCGATTGACCTGAGTTTTACACCTTCGCAAAGCTACCTGCTCTTACATGGCTTAAAATCTACGATACTACACTCTTAACACAATATAAATCATTATTTATAATTACAATCTCGAGCCAATCTGATCTATCTACTAATTTATTTTCATCAATGACTCTGGCGTGTAACTCAAAATAGTAACCAATCTAGAAATGAAAAAATGCACTAAAATGCGAATAAAATTGTGTATACTTAACGCAACCCTGGTGCAAATGAAAATTCACATCATTCATATCTGTTCTCGAATCCTGATTCAAACTGACACTTTAAAACAGTTCAGACATCCTCGCAAACTTCTCTACACCGAGACTCGCGAACCTTCCGCAAAAAGAAACGAAGCAAGAACAGACAATCGAGTGAGAACGTATCGATAATCCTGAAGAATATAACAAGATTTTTCATCAACGATTCTATTGTGTAACTGAAAATAATAACCGACCTGAAAATGAAAGAAGATGCACTAAAATGCGAATAAAATTGCATATACTTAGCGTAATCCTGGTAACACAAATTTAGGTGATCTTGAATCCTGATTTAACCTGATACTTTAAAACAGTTCAGACATCCTCGCGAACTTCCCTACATCGAGGACCGCGAACCTTCCGCGAAAAGAAATCAAGGAAAAGCAAACAATTAAGCGAACGTATTGATAATTCTGAAGAACATAAACCAGATTTTTCATCAACGATTCTATCGTGTAACTGATAAAAAATAATAACCAACCTGGAAATGAAAGAAGATGCACTAAAATGCGAATAAAATTGCATATACTTAGCGTAATCCTGGTAACACAAATTTAAGTGATCTTGAATCCTGATTCAACCTGATATTTTAAAACAGTTCAGACATCCTCCCAAACTTCTCTACACCGAGACTCGCGAACCTTCCGCAAAAAGAAACGAAGCAAGAACAGACAATCGAGCGAGAACGTATCGATAATCCTGAAGAACATAAACAAGATTTTCTATCAACGATTCTACTGCGTAACTGAAAATAATAATCAACCTGGAAATGAAAGAAGATGCACTAAAATGCGAATAAAATTGCATATACTTAGCGTAATCCTGGTAACACAAATTTAGGTGATCTTGAATCCTGATTCAACCTGATACTTTAAAACAGTTCAAACATCCTCCTAAACTTCTCTACACCGAGACTCGCGAACCTTCCGCAAAAAGAAACGAAGCAAGAACAGACAATCGAGCGAGAACGTATCGATAATCCTGAAGAACATAAACAAGATTTTCTATCAACGATTCTACTGCGTAACTGAAAATAATAATCAACCTGGAAATGAAAGAAGATGCACTAAAATGCGAATAAAATTGCATATACTTAGCGTAATCCTGGTAACACAAATTTAAGTGATCTTGAATCCTGATTCAACCTGATATTTTAAAACAGTTCAGACATCCTCCCAAACTTCTCTACACCGAGACTCGCGAACCTTCCGCAAAAAGAAACGAAGCAAGAACAGACAATCGAGCGAGAACGTATCGATAATCCTGCAGAACATAAACAAGATTTCGTCGCGAGCCTCCGCTTAACAGTGGCAATTTGTAATAAATTTAATTCGCCGTAACAGAAGGCCTTCTCGTCCCTCTTCTGCGGACGTTATTCAATAATGAGTGCCCTCGCACGTTCTCGGCGACTGTAACCGTATTAATCGACGCGAGGCCATCGGGAACAGTGACAGAGAACAAGTTTCACAATCGGCAATTCCGCCCCGTAACGATTCATCATAATTTAAATTTCACGGCCGCGTTATTCGACGCGCGTGCACCGAAAATTGACGGTTGTCACGCAGGAAGCGAGAGCGCACTCTGCCAATTCGGGTTGACACTGGATCGATGCGCGGGAATTTTTCTCCAGACGACATTCCGCTGCTCTTAAACGCGTAATCGTTCACCTCTGACAGGGTGTCCCGGGGAACGGAACCGCGAAGACGAACACGAGACCGTCTGGAAGAGACGCGAAGGTGGCACGGCTCGCCCTGTGCCAGATATAAATGGGACGATTTAAATCCATCGGTGAATAAGAAAAAAGGGGGGGCCAGGAAGCGGCTACCCCGGGGAACGTGTAATTTTTCCTTCGATGCCCGTCGAACGCGGCGCGTAATTAAATTCGAGCCCGGTAAAGGCACGCAACCGGTGAGGATAGGGTGCGACCGGGGTATCGATTCTTATTACCTGCGAAATTGCATTCGCGAGGTCGCATTGACGTGAATTTATCGGCCTCCGGGGCGAACGGGGGGCCGCAAATGAACGGTTCGGGATAAATAAAAATGTTGCTCCGTGGCCGAACACGGATCGCGAGCCACGTGCACGTGACAGGAGGACTGAACGAGGGTGAGAGAGAGAGAGGAGAAGAATCGGATTAATATTCAATCGATGCGACGCCGATTCTCCGCAAACCTGCCACTTCCGGCGGGGGTGCAGCGCCGCGAGTTCCGGTGCTGATGGTAAACGTTATACATTAACTTGAGCGCGGGTTCCAGCTCGTATAGCTTCACCCTCGTTTTTTTCCAGCCACCGTGTCCCTACGTTCGGTTTCGCTGGCGCGCATCACGACCTTTAACGAAGCGCGGCAGGATGCGCCGGGGATCAAGATCGCTACCAACTTAATTGGCTAATTAATAAAGACGCCTAATTACCGCGCAGCCAAAGCCTTTTTAAGCTTTCCCTTGTTCCACCACCATGCAAACGATCGGCCTCGCTCGTGTACCTACGTTTTCTCCGGGGCCCG
>NIJG01000092.1:521573-532144 GCA_002201625.1 Euglossa dilemma | reverse complement strand
AGCAACTCTAGCAACTCACTAACAAACCCTAACAGCTCTAACAACACTCTAATAATCCCTAGCAACTCTAGCAACTCACTAACAAACCCTAGCAGCTCTAACAACTTTCTAATAATCCCTAGCAACTCTAGCAACTCTCTTAATAATTAAATAACAAATAACAACACAATCGTTGATAAACAAGCAACTGATTAATACAACTCAAATTTTCACTCGCTCCTTATTATCCTCGCGACAACCGAACAGAGTTTACCACACGATGCAAAAGATATTTATCGCATATCGCGATGCATCTGGTTAAAAATTCCTCATACCTTACGACGGTGTGCAATTCGAGATTAAAAACGATCGAACTACTTCTGCACGAAAGGCAAATAAAGGTCTGCCAAAGACGCGATAATTCGTCTTTAATAAATAGCCATTATCGCGCGAACGCCACTTCCGACACGCTCGATGGAATTAAATGCTTTCACCTCGTTTCCCTCGATTGCGTAAGAGCACGGGAGCCCGTGAATTTATTTCGACTTCAACTTAGTCGTAATAAATTTTAATTGCTATTAATCTCCCGCAGCCTCGCTTTCGTTTCACGGACAAAGCAGCCCGTGCCGTTGTAAGTGTCGTTTCCAATTTTCCTTCAGATTCCGCTCGTCGATACCTGGTCGATCGCACTGACCAACAACCACGTTCGAACAGGTTGCAATCACGAGACAGAAGCAGGGTTTGAATCAAAGAAGGGTTTAAATTGCACTGAAACACACGTGCGTTACTCTCGACCGACATTTCCGAACCCTTATCGGGATTAAAGCATTCCCTGGCTTTTCTACTCGACTCGGTTATCTGACCACGTGCATCTTATCTCGCGTTGGGTAAAAGTATTTTTAACGTGTATTTTGTAACGAGTGTTTCGACATACCATCGATTTCTTCGGTAATTATTAAATTAACTTTATGAGATTGGCTCATCGATATCATGGAATCATGGTATCGTGGAAATTTATCGAGTAAAATGCTTCGTGAGTTTACCTCGGGTATTCGAGAATTTGCATTTTTCTCGTAATTATAATTTTCTGGAAATAGATTCAAACCTGTTATTTATGCAACAAAATTTGGTCATCGCGATATTAGTACAAAATATCAATAGAAGAAACAAATTCTATAGCAATACTACAGATTTCAAATCTATTATTTATGCAATAAAATTTGCTCGCTATGATATTAGTTGATAACTCGTGCATTATGGTATATCGGCAAGTAATTACATAATGATTTAAGTATTAAGCACATACGTGACTATGTAAACTAATATTACGTATCTCATAGTAGACTGTCATCTTAACAGCTTAACGAAAGAATTGCTGGAAGGTAAGAACAATTTTAGGAGGCTTAATAGAATCGAACCAAATGATTTAGCAAAATTTCATAGTCATCAATGGCACCAGTGACACCTTCTCTTATTAAATTTTGAAGATCCAAATTAATTAATATATAAAAATTTACGATAACGTAATAGTGTGTGAGGTTTTGAAATTAAATAATTATATCTGTTAATTATTATAGGAAAAATATCGTCCGTTTAATAACAGAAAGTTTTTAAATTTCTGCTCTCATGTAGCGAAAAATTCGTCGAGTGCAAAGGGTTAAGGTAATTATAAATAATAGTAAAAGTAAACAGTAAAGTCTGTCATGGGATAATTAAATATATAGTAACTTTCATAGTCTTCGAATAATCCCTAAGAAGGGTTGAAACCAAAGAAAAGCTACGAAAGAGAAATTCGAGTTTAAATAATTCCAAACTTCGTGCTTTCTTCGTGATTCGATATTTTGGAAACTCGAGTAAGAAAAGATATATGAAATAAGCGAAAAAAATATAATAAATAAATCACAAGTCTTAATGTTGAGTATCCCAAGATCAGATTTGAATTGAAACGCTAACTATAGGAAATCGATTTCGATTCGTTTTTATTTCGACGATGATTCAGTCGAAAAATTCAAGGTTCTTCTTGGCAGGATTTTGGAGAAGTTCGTTATCGAATTTCATCTGTGGCTAATCGTAGGCAACCATTATCGCGTTTGACATTTCGAGAGGTCGATTAATCATTGTATTCGCAAGAAATCTGAAGTCGGTTTTTTAGCAAGCACCGATTACAGTCGAACTCGAGGTCTCGAGTTTATCGGCAACTTTGAAATGCTATACAATCGAAACAGATAATTGATAATGCCGATTTTTACGTAGCCAGATAAAATTCTACAATACCAAAATGGTATCGAAACGTGTATTAACATATTGGAATAGATACGATAGAAAAATTGAAAAGTTTGATCGTTTAAAAGGACCATTTAGGCGATGGTATTTAACAACTATTATAAAATATATAATACGATATAAAATTTATATTAATATTATATATATATCCATTTCAAAAATATGCCATAATTGAATGGAAATTTATATATTGATTATTTCGAATTTAATTATAAGTTGATTATTACAAGGTAATAAATAAATTTTTAGATAATGTATCTCCGCTTCTGAAATTTTTGACTGTGAAAAAGATGCTCGTGTCTTTGATCTGGGAAAATGTGACGTTCATGACCATCATTTTTAATCCTGAACTCACGAACAGAAAAATTTTATCTTCACGAGCAGACATTGGTGTACACGTGGCTGTAAAAACAGGTACACATCGTATATCATGCAATCACGTAGCAAGTTCCTTATTTGTAGAAAAGGTAAAATAAAACAACATTAAATTTCGCTGTTCCTCTCTTTTAAATACCTCACCACATTCTACCAAGTTTTATCTCGTTTAAAACCGAATATTCCAAAACCATTAAAATCTGATGTAACTCAAATATAAAATTGATCAATTCATTGAAATTATATCGCATTAAATTCTACAGATAATCTAAAGGAAATTAATTTCAACCAAAATATATTGAAAATAATTTTCAATCGCATCTGCATATACACAGATTGTTCATCAAAAAATAATTTCAATATTTTATATTTTAAAAATTACAATTTTCCTTCTATTCCAAATACATATCAAATTCAATATATAATTCAATATATAATATATTAAAAACAATTTTTAATTGTATATTCATAATACTAAAAAAGATACAAGTACCCAAATAATTCATTACGTTGTTCATCGAGGAATAATTTCAATAGATTTTAATTTTATATTTTTTAAATTCCAATCCTCCTTCTATTTCAAATACATACCAAGTTAAATATATATCAAATATATTAAAAATCATTTTCAATGTAATTCATTACGTTGTTAATCGAAGAATCATCTCAATCCTAATTTTATATTTTTAAAAATCCAATCCTGCTGCTATTCAAAACAAATACCAAATTAAATATATATTATATATTGCATAAATTTACTTGCACAAATAATAATTAATTACGTTGTTCATCGAGGAATCATTTCAATAGATTTTAATTTTATAGTTTTAAAATTCCAATCCTCCTTCTATTTCAAATACATACCAAATTAAATATATATCAAACATATTAAAAATCATTTTCAATGTAATTCATTACGTTGATAATCGAAGAATCATTTCAATCCTAATTTTATATTTTTAAAAATCTAATCCTGCTTCTATTCAAAATAAATACCAAATTAAATNCAAATACATATAAAATTAAATGTATATAGAATATATTAAAAACAATTTTCATTATAATTCATTACGTCGTTATTCATCGAGAAATCATTTCAATTCCAATTTTATATTTTAAAAATTCCAATCCTGCTTCAATCCCAAATACATACCAAATTAAACATATACTATATATTGCACAAATTTAATCTATATAATATTCCACAAAAATAATTCCATTCTGTCTACCCCATGAAAATACAGATACTTGGATAACCCTGACAGGAACCTAACCTAACCAAATACTTCTGCAAAGATCATGTCAACCTCTGCGACAGACTTGACCGTCTTAATCCCGACACTGGTCATCCCCAACACATTTAACTATTGCATTACCATTCACCACTGTTTCACCATTATCCAGCTGAGCATAAAACCCGGCACTCCAGATAAACCAAAGCAATCGAGGAATCGAAAATACACGTCGAACTGCAGGACGATAGCCGGTCCATCCCCACCACATTGGCAGAATGGAAATACTCGAGCCTAGTATAGAGAAGTTGGTCCCCGAAACTAGGTTACCCACCGTTATCGTCCGCGATGTATCTCAGTGTAAACCAGATACCGTGGCACTCGTAGCTGAATTATTGCTTTCTGAAGATTAGGCGAATCAAGAAGGTCGTCGATTATCACACACCGAGCGAACGCCACCGTCGAATTCGCCGTCTCTCTGCTCCTAGATCCCCGATAGCTGGATCTCGAGGGTTACACCCTGTACTGAACTGCGTCGTGTGCAACGAGTCACGTCTAGTTAGCCTGCCTTCGATCCAGGATCGCGCGAACCCGCTTGCCATCTCGCGATTGGCCGAACAGGCGCGCGACAGCCAGGCGAGAGATTATGCATCTGGCAGATAATACGACTGTGACTGCTTAATTGGCAGAATCGGAGAGCGGGCCGAGATAGTGGACGCTGGCTCGTTATCTCTTGCCAACTTCGGAACTTTTCCACGGCTGTTTTTCTTTCTTATTTCGCCTCGCCACGGAGACTGCTTCGCGAACTTGGGTCCGTTCTGCGTTTGCTCGCTTTTTCGATTATCGTTGCTTGATTATCTGCTAACGCAGGAATTGTTTCAAGGAGAATTTATGATTCTGGAATTGGTATGGTTTGGATCTGCTTTGGGAACAAGGTTCGTCGAGTTTGGTTGGTAGTTTAACTCTTTGTGCACGAGAAACGAAGGTAACGATACATTCAGTGTGTACTAAACGATTAAAAAAAATTAAATCGAGGGTAATTCTCTGTATTAAAAAATATGGACGACATTGATGACAATGGTAAAATTATTTTTTGATATATTTCGTGTAGTTTTCATTTTGAAATATTGAAACATTTCCACGTACATATATTGTGACATTCGTTAAGCTTCGAATGGTGATTACTAATTTCGTTACACTAGTGGTAGTGATGTAATGATGTAGTGATGTCAAATAGATTCCCTGTCAATAATAGTGATTGGATGTTAGTTTGATGAATTCTTAGATGGAGGTATATTCTATTTGTATTGAGACACTGTTATTTGTTATTTGATTTCGAGTCGTCTCTTTTGATCTGTCAATTTGACTTCGAGTCACTACTATTTATAGGGAATCAAATTAACTGTCAAGTCAGTACTATTTATAGGGAGTTAATTTGACTTCAAGTCACTACTATTGATACAAAATCCATTTGACTTCAAGTTATTATTATCGATAGGGAATCAATTTGACTTCGAGCCACTATTATTGATAAAAAGTTAATTTGACTTCAATTTATCGGTATTGATAGGGAGTCGATTTAATTTCAAGTCACTACTGCTCATAATGTCTAAAATTGACTCCTTGTCAATTTAACTTCTTAACTTCATAAGGAATCACAACTATTGATACAAATCGATTTGACTGCAACTTATCTTTACTATTACCGATAGGGAATCAATTTGACTTCAAGTGACTATTATTCATAGGGAGTCAATTTGACTTCAAATCATCACAATTGATAAGGGGTCAATTTCACTTCAAATCATCTCTCATTGATACAGAGTCGATTTGACATTGAGTCAGTACTATTAAAATTATATGGACTGAATCTAACGTAGATCACCACTAGTGACAGGTGTCAATTCGAAGTACGTCACCACTCAAGGTAAATTTTGAGGACCTAGTTTCCAGAAAGGAAATATAATATAGGAAACATAAATTATATAAAGGAAACATAAATTATAAGTTGGAATTCGTGGAATATAGACCGAAAAGATAGAGAAAAAAGGAGTGTTGGAGCTTGTAATAACGATATAAACAAGATTTGTTCGCGTAACTAACATGACTCAAATCTTCGTCGAATGCGACAAAAAATAAATCTAAGAATACGCGTTTAACTGATTACGACTCAAAGTCGTGATATTTAAGTTTGGCCCAAAATTCTCATCACGAATTATCATCATCGTCAAAGTATAGCAAGGGGTTAACTATTTCATCTTTAAATATTATGACTGATTTTTTACAAACGAAATTAATATTCGACTTAATCAAGAAATAAAATCAGTCACAGACCATGTAAAATGATTTCCTACTATCAAAAAAGAAATAATAATAATCCACATTATTCGCAGTTCCTAAAAACGAGCAAAACATAAAAAGAGGGTCACCATAAATGAAATATCACTCCATCCATCTACACAAACTCCGAAGTCTCAATCACATTCAAATATCCCATATGAAAATCGTCTGGCCACATATCGTCGATGTCACAATGAAGAATCTAGTCGAGAAGCCAGCCAAAATTTCAAATCATCTTTCAATCTGCACAAAAATTCGTGTCTTCGAATTTCAAGAACCAAAAGAGAGACAAAATGGCGAAGAGCCACGCACCAAGCTAGCACATCGTGCGGAAACTCGGTGTCTATATATTTTCAAGGCGGCCGATCCCGAATTCGAGGAACTGGAGGCCGAAACGCTTTGAAGAGAATCGGTCTGGACGTAAGCGAAGTGTGATGAGACATTGACAGAGCGGCGCCTGTTACGTAAAATCGGGCCAGAGCGGGTAAAAAGCAGCGGAGACAGTTTCTCGGCCGGTCGTCGCACCGGGGTGCTTCCGAGAAAGCTCGAAAGCGGGATGAAAGTCGTTTCGGGCCGAAGCCACCGCCTGGGCTGAGGGTAATAAATGGTGTCACGCCGGCGAGTGGATGTGTTTATTCTCCACGGTGCCTGTGCGATATTTATGGAAACGTCGTAAAGACGACGATTCCTCGCGCGGACCTCGGGGTGCTGCACCCACCCCCTTACGCATGGTTTTTTCTTACGGTGTCGTGTGTCCCCTTTCTCCAAGAAGAGAAAGAGAGAGAGAGAGGGGCTCTCGTTGCGGACGAAATGCCAGGAAACCTTACCCACGCTGGGCTTTAAAGCAATTTATTCTTTAATAGGACGAAGGTCAGCGCGAGGAACAAAGTGGTACCATCCCATTTCTCGCTCCGCGCGTGTGTGCGTGTGTTCGGTAATAAAATAAGTGGTTCCCGGAGATCCTTATTAGCGAAGAGGGTGGAGAGAGAGAGAGAGCGAGAGAGGGAAAGAAAATGGAGATGATCGTAATCGATATCACAAGTGCAGCGGAAGGAACGGGATATCCCTTTGATGGGATTCGCCGCGAATCCCCCTTTATTGCTCAAGATTAGCACCAATCGTGGGTTAATTTCGTGTGCTCAGCCTTTCACCTGACTTTGTCCTTTCGTCTACGTACACGGTCAGTTTCGTCGACATTTTTTTCGCTTTTCCGGTAGCGCGATTAACGCTACAACTATTCGCAAAAATGTTCTTCGAATAATTCCTATTTGAAATTATATAATTTTGTAGATACTGTTTTTTATGTGAGGAAATTTATTGATTTATTTGTCTAACAATTTGAGCAACTTAACCTTTTAGGTACAAAATTGTTTGTGACGATTTCCACTGCGGCATTAGGCGGGAATAGAGTTTTAAAAGAATAATTTAAATTAACACTAGATTTACGAGACTCATCGTTTAAATCCATCGTTTGTTTTTTAAAGAAAATATGTGATTTTCTTTACCCTAAATCTGACGTGTATCCCTAGAAATAGGTATACAAAATAAAATACCCCCGTAAACCTAGTGTTAATTAAATTAATTAGGTGAAATAAATGAGAAATAAAGCAAAAAACGTATAATACCGTTCAAAATCGTGATATCCACGAAAGACACTATAGTATCGTGTCTAAGAGGTTAAAAACGTATAAAAAAATAATAAATAGTAACTAGATATATAAATTTGTCTCATCTTTTACACGACGAAGAACTGTTTGTTACTAAACTAACTTTTCCATAACAAACGTCGCATAACATACATTCCAGATGCCATCATTCGTCCTCACACACTTACATTCTCATTTTATTCATTGAGAAGCACAAATTTTTTAATAATGTAAGTCAGAAGAAATTTACTACGAAAGGAAGATTACAATTTTCGAAATAATTCCTTTTTATAGGAATTTATAGGTCGTCGCGTGTTTATTATGCGATTATACAAGAAAAAGTTTCCATTATACGACGATATTATAGAGGACACATCATTCGTGATATTTATATCGTTCGTGTGTTCGTAACGATAAGAAAATTTCAGAATTACCTTTGAAGATTCGCTTTCAATTTCGCGGCTGAAGTTATCACGGTAATAATTGGCACGGAAGGGATTAAAAATAATTTCGATGATCAATGTTTGCCACGATCGAATGAATCTTCGTTCTTGAATTATTTGCACTGCGAGGTATAGATACAAGTAACTTTCGAAGAAATTCGAGGAAAATATTACATCATACGTCGAGTGTGTTAAGGATGATACGATCATACTGCGAGTTTACGGTTTGGAAAGGAGTATCTTTTCGTATGAATATTCGAGATTGTTCACTATGCGAGAGATATCTTAATCGTGCAACTTTCGTTCCGATGACATTTTCCTGGTATTTATTTACGTATACGAATTTATTCGTTTGCGAGCTGTTTCGAAACAGCTTGTGCAGTGAATCAAGCTGGCGAGTATGCATTTGCGATACGTTGATTTGGAGTTGCAGAAAACATGCTTTCCCTCCGTTAATCGCGTTAGAAATTAAATAAAAATATAGAAGTACGGGGTGTTGCAAGATTCACGTAAGATTTTGCGCCATTTGCGCGGTAAAATGTTGACAACGATAAAGAAGACACGAAGTGACAGCTGGTTCTTCATCTTCTTCGTTAAAAATTAACAAAACGGGTATTCTAATCTATAAATTCAAGATATATCATATATGCTATAATTGAAATATAAATATAAAATTCTTAACCACTTAACTATCTAATAAAAAAAATATTTACTTCATTCCATGTTATAAATCGCTTTAAACTAAAAAATACACACATACAGGTATATATACATTTTATATTTCATAAACATAGATATATTTAAATAAAATCGAGAATTTATTAAACAGCAATTAATATTTCCAAGGAATAAATAAATTACTATTCAAAAAACGAAATAAGAAAACGAAGAAAATAATAATTAACTCTAAAACTAAAACAGTGGAATCAAAATGACTTGCTTCAGATATTTTATTTTCACAATTTTTGAGAATACGTTACCTGCTTTCGACAAAATTTAAGCTTACTTTCATTTCGATTGAAACATAATTTTTCATAGTTAATCATTTCCATTGTATCACTACACTTATCTTCATTTGTGTAAAATACTTGTGTATTTATAAATTANAAATAATAGTGTAAAGCTACTCGTTAACCTTCTCAGGAACGAATTTTTTTCAAAAATTGAAAATAGTTTTCAAAGATTTTAAAGCAGCGATTATAAAATAGATTTTTTCCTATTTTTGAGAGATCTCATAACGAATATTTTTCCAAACGATTCCAAATATTATTTCACTTGTAATAAAAATTATAAGATGGCGTGTAAAATTAAGAAAACCATAATAGAATTAGCAGAAACCCGAAGGAATCGAACTCGACGTTCTTTATCAAACCGTTATCACCGGTTCGCAGGCTTCACGGATTTATTGCTCGAAAAATTGGAATCTCGAGCAACGGTAACGTAATCTCGAATCTCTGCTCGGGGCCCTCGGCTGTCGTGGGTCTCAGATGGGTGTCAAGCACCCACGAAATTCCTCGGGAATGTTTAATTACCTTATCGTCGACTACCTGGCCTGCCACGTATCGCGTATTACCTGGTGTCTACCGATAGAAAGCGGCGAAGGTAAATAGCGGAGAAAAACGAAGAAGAAAGCCGCTTCTGGGAACGGGCCCACGGGGTCCCTTTTCCCTGGCCCGATTCGCCGTGGAATTTGGCAACCCTTCTTCTCGGAAAGCGGCGTCGAATAGATGAAACGTAATTCCACGCGAGATTATCTCCGACCGACAAAAGAGTAATCCAAATCGTTTTATTGATGTCTGGCTCGTTGCTCATCAATTGGGTAATTGCTGATTAAGCAACCGTGCGATCCTTGCAGTTTTTCGTCGAGGTATCAATTAGCCGGGTTTCATAAATTTTTTCGGTTGCTATGCGAGAGGATGCGGGTAAAAAATTTTTAGAGAAAAAAAGTACGGTTTGATGCGTATAAATTTCGGGAATGGTGTCGGTGGAAGGTCAACGATATTTTTTACCATTCAGGTAACATTTATCGATAATAGCCGCTGGAAGATAACCGAGCTTAATAAAAAATCAGTGCGATATGTTATTACATATATAGATAAGTCTGAGTATTGTATAAAGGTATATTAATCGGGATTAAATCGCATTAGCCGGTGATTCAGTAACGACGTATTAGGATAAAGATGTTTGGCTGAAATATAAAAAGGAGATCGAAAAATCGTGGATTATTAATAAATAATAAAATTGTATTCCGTTCCTATTTTTCGTATAATTCG
>NIJG01000092.1:461139-481677 GCA_002201625.1 Euglossa dilemma | reverse complement strand
CAAACCTAATTGCAATAAACATTTAAAGAAACACCTCGTATTTAATATCCATATTCGTCAAAAGTATACGTAAGAGAACTTTAAGGATAATAAAAATGAAAAGGGCGAACGGTTACCGGCGAATAAAACTAATTTTCGCGACTCGCGTCGGTCAATGGTATAAGACTATTTGCTTAGTGATATAACAAAATATACCTAACATAACAAAATATACCAAAATATACCCAACACTTCGATAAAAGGTGATTCCAAATGATTACAAACCAAATTGCAATAAAAATTAAAAACAAAACCTTGTATTTAACATCCGTACTCGTCGAAAGCATACGTAAAGTACTAAGAGAACTTTAAGGATAATAAAAATGAAAAGGGTGAACGGTTCAGGGCGAATAAAACTAATTTTCGCGACTCGCGTCGGTCAGTGGTGTAAGAGTATTTGCTTAGTGACGCTTGCACGCGAACAGCTCGAATCTGTTACTAAGGCGTCAGCCGCAGCGCTCAATACTACGCGACGAGAAGTAGTTTGCAACGCCGCTGTTCCACGCCGAAAATCTCTCGAAGTACGCCACGACAGACACTCGAACTTGTCGAGTAGCTTCGATTAGCGTCGTGGACAACCACGATCGAGCTTTCTGTAAACAAAACGACGTAATTTCTGCAATATATGCAACATTATGGCAACGAGAATCGGGCGGGCGCGGCCCCCCACACGGACTCTCTCAGTGCCGTCGCGCGCCACCACGGCACCCCTTCCCCAAATCCCGTTGCACAATTCAAATTTCAAATTCCTACGCGAAAATTTTCTAAAATTTTCCGAAATTCATCGTCACGCCCTATATCGTGCTTCAAACGTCAAAATACACGAGAATATCCATTTTTTTCCATTATTATGACGAATAATTTTCTATTAACGATTGTGATCGATTTCTTTTCGATTGTAATCGAGATATCTTTTAATTTTGTATCTCTATGGTTACAAGGGAAACTAGAATGCGTGATAATTTCGAAGAATTATAGTTTATTTATTAATTGTGAAAGATAGAATTGGGAAACTATTAACTTCTGTTTTAAAAAAAAAAAACGTAATTTAATTGACGTTTAGAATTTTAGAGCGTGATACGTTGAATATTAAAGAATAAAGATTTCTGTTAGTGTTTTGGAATATTAAGAATTTCGAAAACTAAACTTTTCATAGCGTTTCCAATTTTTCTCGATTTTATTTCATTTTATCGCGGTATAAATAACGAGACACGAGGCGGATAATAAAGTTATTTCCCTCGGAATTTTGGCTCGGATCATTTTTATAACTACCAGCACATTTAATTCCAGTTATAAACGTATAAAGATCGACACGGATTTCAGGGTTAGTAGATAGTGCCAGAATTTTATCAAGCTCGAGTATGACGTACATTTCGTGCCCAACTAACAAGAGATTAGATAGATTAGAAGTCAAGAGTCGAGAAAAATGTTTACGGTACGTTCCTCCCGTACTATTCCCAGCAAAGTGTATCAAATTTTCGTGGAATACCCGAATACTGGCTGCTCAGGGTTAACGCGGTTCAACAAGTTGTTTTCAAGTCGATGAATAATTACTACAGAGCGTGAGGGCGGCGAGGTTTAATCCTCTGCACTCCTAATCTTTCTCGATTTTCTCTCTAATAACTCGTTACTTCGGTTCTCTAACCCTTTTCATTCCATTAACACCAAAATTATCATTATTCACTCTCATTTTCACTAATGTACAATGAAAAAACCAAATACGACTACTCCTCGACATCAAATTTTAATTTCTCAACGTTTCCTTGCACAAAAATCTATTTAAGATCACCGATCAACTAGATAGAAAAATTCTCCAAATGCAAAGAGATTAAATACAGTTAAATGTATTTAAATGCGCATAATGATAATAAATGACGATATGTCGATAGAAAGTAAATGATTTGGATTAATTATTTCGCTGGTATATATGCGAACCGGAATATCGACGAATAAATGTGTTTAATGTAACCGACGGTGCGTTGATGGAAACCGATTTGAATAAATTTCGTGTACCAATTAATTTCGCTGGGATATTCGAAATTTGACAGAGCACGTACGGATGAAGTTAGCCTGGACTTAGGTTGGAAGTTTTAACGCGTTTGGAACAGGTTCCAGCGTTTCTTAGCCTCTGCTCTATTTTAACTGTAGCGATAATGGAAACGACGAGTAATCTAGGTTCATCGAAGCCCGTCATAAATCTAACCCTTTGCTGCTGGAAGTGACGTAACGAGAGACACTATCAGCCGCCGGTTTCCGTGCTGCCACGAATTGCACAACATTGTGTGTCAAGGGCTACGAACGTTACCAACAGCCTTCCCGGGACATGGCCAGCGCGAAACTTCTCTAACAATAAGTTAATAAGTACCTCGAGTAGAAGACACGCTGCCACGTGCGCGTTAGCGACATTGTTCCTCGAGATAGCAGAGAAAGATGGGATGGAAGAGCGTTGAGAGACTTGCGAGGTAAAGTAACTAAGAAAGTACGGTGGAATTGAATAATTAAAATGGATTATGCTATTTTTCGGTGACTGAATGTAGGGTGAGAAACTTGGGAAGTAAAGTAACTAGGAAAGTATGGTAGAATTGAATAATTAAAATAGATCATGCGATTTTTAGTTATTTCGGTGATTGAATGTAGGATGAGAGACTTAAAAGGCAAAGTAACTAGGAAAGTATGGTAGAATTGAATAATTAGAATAGATTGTGCGATTTTTAGTTATTTCGGTGATTGAATGTAGGATGAGAGAGTTAAAAGGTAAAGTAACTAGGAAAGTACGGTGGAATTGAGTAATTAAAATGGATTATGCGATTTTTCGGTGACTGAATGTAGAGTGAGAAACTTGGGAGGTAAAGTAACTAGGAAAGCACAGTGGAATTTAATAGGTAGAGTAGATTATGCGAATTTTGATTATATCGATGATTGAATATAGAATGAGAGACTTAAAAGGTAAAATAACTAGGAATGTACGGTGGAATTGGATAGATAGAGTAGATTATGCGAATTTTGATTATATCAATTACTGAATATAGAATCAGAAATTTATAAAATAACTAGTAAAGCACGGTGGAATTTAATAGGTAGAGTAGATTATGCGAATTTTGATTACATCTATGATTGAATTTAGAATGAGAGACTTAGAAGGTAAAGTAATTAAGAAAGTATGGTAGTATTGAATAATTAGAATAGAATTTTGGTTATATGAATGATAGGTTACTTAAATTTTGGTTACATGAATGATTGAATAAAAAGTGAGAGTCTCAAGAAATATAGTAACTAGGAAGTTATACTAAAATTAAATAGCAAGACTAGAATAAATTCTGCAAACTTTGATTACAATAATTAGGAGTCATTAAAATTGTGGTTACATTAATAATCGATTATATGATGAAAGACTTACTAGATAAAGTAACTAGGAAACTATAACGGAATTGGACAGCAAGCATAAAATAGATTATACGAATTTTGGTTATGAAATCAGATTATACGAATAATCATACAATAATTGATTATTTTAACGCAATCGATCACGTATGTACATATATACTTAAATCGAAAACTTGAAAATGGAGACGAGCTAAAAAATTCGACTCGATAGACATGAATGGATACAGATAAAAATAATTCGGGATATAAAATTGCGATAATGACATTACTTCATCAGTGCTTGACATCCATGTCACGAATGGAGATACGATTGGATGTGATTATTTATTTTTTATTCCGTACTTTCCTTATTAAACATTGAATTATTATTTACAATTTCCTCTTAAAAACCACAGCGAAGTAAACGTAAATAATTTTCGAAATTATTCGCCTGTATCTCCTTCCAATCGAGCCATAATTTCAAACTTTTGACACGAAACTCTTTAAAGCTGTCAAATAAGGAAACATAACACACGTGTCTTGTTTTATCAGTTGTAACTCGAATTTAAGGGATGATTCTTCGCAAAATATGAAAGAAATAAAAATCGAAATGTGAAAACTACCAAAAGGTATCAAGGAACTGTAAAAGAAAAAGGCTACACTAGACTCTCCATCGCAAGAAAATAGGAAAGATATGTAAACATCGGTAATTGATTATAGATATATAGAATTATAGAATAGAACTATAATTAGAACAATAGAAAAATTCTAAATATATAATATTAGAACAGAACTATATATAGAACAGAATTATAAATCGAAATTAAAAAGTCGATTACGTGAACGATTTAGCATTGACGTATAGCTCTTGAGGACAGTTCCAAGCTCACAACTCTCCAAACATACTTATTCATAATTAATTATTGCATCGGAAAACATTGATATGTATATTAATAATTAACATACGTTAATATGTACATCGATTATACGCATAAAATATCAATAAAATAATAAATGCAGATTATTCGTAGACCTCTACGTATACATAAAACACCAATACGAAGATATGCGTGTATGTATATGTCAAAATGATCATGATCACTATTATATATCTAGGTTTACCATGAAAATATAACGTAATAAATAGAAAATCATAGGAAATTATGTTTTTAACCACGGAACGCTTTCTATTTTATCTTTGTACAGTCCTTCGGATAATCAAAATGGAGAGTAACGATTAATATCGATGTATAAGTGACGATATTACCGAGACAGTGTTTCTTCGTTATTTTTTCAATAAACTCCGCGTTGTTATGTAAGGTTTAAAAACGCGGTGCATAGCGTCGTAACGCGGAATAACAGGAGTATGATTGTTTCAGTTGCCTTGGAAACGAAACGACGAGAGGAAGTTGTTACCGAACTGCGTGCATCCAGGCCCGGAAACGTGCATCTCACAGATTTATTTTCACGCTTCCCGATTTATTTTTTTTTTTCAACGAGAAGGATCGATTAGGTATTAAAAATAACGAGAAAGAAAAAGGTTCGTCTTTAGAATAAAAGCTGAAGAGCGTTTACGTGAAATGTAAAATAGATATCGCAGATTTATTTTCACATTTCTTTATTATTTCTTGCAAGAGGAAGCATCGATTAGGTATTAAAAATAATTAGAGAGAATTATGTGATGTACAGAGTGGATTTTGTAAATTTATCTCCACATTTTTTGATTATTTGTTTGTTCTTAAATATTAGATAGACATACAGATTAAAATGATTTATTTTCACACTTTCTGACTATTTCCTTTTTTTCTTTGCAATAAGAAGAATCGAGTATTGGTAATAACAGCACAGGAGTATAGAAAGGACAAAACTTTTCAGACGTAAAACAAACCATATATTTATAAACCTACNACAGCACAGGAGTATAGAAAGGACAAAACTTTTCTTCCAGATCAAAATATATAAGCTCAGAAGCACATATCCATCTTACAAATTTCTTCTCACACTTTTCGTCCTAAAAAGAAAAAATCGAATAATCGAAATAAAAGAAGAAGAAGATCAAAAAATCCCTTCTTTGAGACGTAAAACAAACCATATATTTATAAACCTACTTATAAATTTCTTCAATTACTAATTTATGACAAAAGAATCGATTAAATATCAGAATTAATACAAAAGTGGGTGGTTTGTGTTCGGTTTTCCTTCGTAAAAATCGATTAAATATTAAAAATAGTACGAAAGTGGGTTTCTGTTCCGGAACCAAAGAATTACATACTCAGACAAACCCGGAAGTCCGAATTTTCCAAATAAATTCGCGATGTTACTCGGTTAACGATTCTCATCCGGGAAAAGTCGTCGAAACGGTGGAAATCTCGCGAGAAGAGTATGGTCGAAGGGTTTGCTCGATAAGACAGTGGAGGATTCGTAGTTTGATTGGTCTAGGGCACGGCGGTCGTTAGGAAGAATAATAACTGTGGGAGCGTCGCCAGTGTAGTATCCTTAATATTACACGACTGGTTGTAGTATTAAATCCGTACAGGTTCCGACAGGTTGCCAACCACAAGCTTGCTCCACATGTGGCCTCCACATTTCTCCCATGACAAACTCATGCGAGACGGCGTACATCAAACCATAACATATTCTCTCAACTACACGAGTCGAGCAGCTGCTACGTGGTACAAAAGAACGCTACCTGTCTAACGTGAGCGTGGGGTAAACGGTGATCGGTATTCGGTCGTCAGAAACAATGATCGCTCTATCTTGGAATCGACTGCAGATGGCCACGTTGTACAGTGTGTCAATGAACTTGCGTGTATACGGGCTATAAATTTCAGTCGTTACGAATATATCGCCGGTTATGCATATGCAAGTTAGCCTCCGAAGAATTCGAAAACATCTTGCATTCAACAGTTCAAACATAAAGAACGTTTTATTAATTAGCCGGCGATTTAACGGTAAAAACTGTTAAATTGGTAAATGCAAGTACGAAGCAGGTGGAGATTCCTTTTTAGCCTGCAATTAATGGAAACGGTTAACTGGCTTTTCGAAATGTTCATTTGATTAGAATAAATTAACCTTCTATTTAAATTGAAATGTTTTGTTTTATGTAATTAGATACATAAGAGTGGTTGGTAGTTGGTAAATTAAAAAATCTTTTCCCATGTGTTTTTATCTTATTTAATACTCGATAAATTTATGGAGAAAGCATTGCAAAATCTCTTCGATCTGGCTTTTGGAAATATTAATTTTCTGTTAGAATAGAAATAAATTAACCTTCTACTAAAATTGAAATGTTTCGTTATACGTAACTAGATATATGACAGAGATTGGTAGTGTTATAATAAATTAAGAAACAAATTTTGACAGTGTTTACATTTCATTTGGAAAAATCCGGCGAAAATTCACAGAGAAAACGTTACAAAATCCTCGATCTGGCTTTTGGAGATATTAATTTTCAATTAAAATTGAAATGCTTCGTTACGCGTAACTAGATACACGACACAGATTGTTAGCGTTAAATTAAAGAACACATGTAAACCACATTTATATTTTATTTACAAAAATTCGGCGAAGATTCAATATCCCCCGGTGCGAAATGAATACGCGATAAAGCCAGAAGAAACTTCAGGACTTCAAAAAATCCAACTCGCGATTAATCACCGCCACGCACCAGGCGAGAAGCATCGAGAAGCAACAAAGAGCGAGGGAAAAATTCCGAGAAACTCGATATTCGCTTCTCACCTGTGAAATAAATAAACAAGGAATTAACGGTAAAACCGCAGCAAGAAGCGAGCTAAAACAATGCCACGGTCTCGAAGCGAACAAACTACCCGCGATTAATCATCACCCCGCGCCACGGAAAGAAACCGGCGAAAAAGCCGCGAAGAAGAAGACGACAACGACGAAGAAGAAGAAGAAGAAGAGAAAAGAAAAAGGGTAAAAAAATTTGCATCCAACTTTCCGAACACACACCGATCATCGTTATCGTATCACGAGACATCAATCATAACCGCGAGCGTACGCGATGATAAGGTAATTATTCGCGAGTAGTAGCGTATAGTATCCGCACGGGTAGACGGGTCGGCCGTGAAAGATAGAATGGGAGCGCTCCGGCTGTGTCCTTAAGTAGCGACGCGATTATCGAGCGATACGACTCGGCTGCTAAATATTCCAGCTCGAAGCCGGCGCGTGGAGTGGGGCGCGCGGCGGCGTGGCACGGCCCTGGGCGCCGTGGTCCCGTAGCGGTGGGCATGCCCGCGGAAGATGGAAGGCGCACGAGCCGAATAGTTTAGTTGCCTTTAACCGGCCTTAAAGTGAAGATCGGGTCGCCGCCGATCACCGTGCGCGTGCACAAGAGAGAGAGTTAGAGCCACCGGCTTATCGTACGGATCGCGCCGAGAATGAAATTCTTTCTTTGCCTGGTAGAATACAGCAGCAGCAGTAGCAGCAGTATCTCGTTGTACGGCAGTCTCGACAATAAAAGAAAACGGCTGGAACGTTTATGGCCGAACGGCAGTAGTACCGGCGGCTGCATCGCCTGAACGGATTTTCTCGTCGTGCGCAACGACATTTTCCACGCGTTCGCTGGCGGCGAAACGGAGGGAAAACAACGTCGTTTTTTTTTCTTTTTTTTTTTTTTCTTTTTTTTTTCGTTCCTTTCCTTCCGTTGGTTATATATAGTTTCTGCTCAGTGCCGCGTAACAGCTCGCTCTCGCGTGGCTCGTCCATCATTCGAGACCGGGCCAAACGAAGTCTACGGACACGCCACATAGAAGAAAAAGAGGCGGGACGCGCCTTAGTTCGTTCTATTGGTTCAGTTTCTAGCGCGAGATTCGAACTCGCGCCAAAGTGTGTTCCACAGTGGATACTATCTCTCTTTTGGGTTACAACGCAAAGTGGCCGACAGGTTTGTACAGTGCATCTTATTTTCTCCTTCTTCTGTCTATCGACGCCCGTTCGTCGGAATATCCAGTGCCGAATTCGAAGTGATGGAAAAACGTGGAAAACGTTAGTGCGTAGCCCCGCGGAGTGAACCGTGCGAATTTCTTCCCTCGTCTTGACAGTTCCACGCGATCCGCGATGCCCGTCGCCGGTCCCTGGTGGAATTTCAGTGAGAAATATCGTTCGCGGCAGGGATTAACGCCGGATACGCTGGCAAACACACGGATAGGGAGCCGTCTAGTCGGTCGCTACGTAAAACACGCGTCGAAAATTCTGCCAAATCATCCGGCGGCCTGCCCTGGAACATCCATCCGGCGCCTTTTGCGACTCGGCAGTCTAGGATTTCGCGTATAAATATCGATGAGACAATTTGTTTCGCGAAAGGTGAAATTCCCTGAACACTTTGTATTAACTCACGAATTTCTTCTTTGGCAGCTAGCCGGCTCGCTCGGATTTATACGCCGACGCTTATAAATAGAACCCGAAATACTCGATTCGTAACGTCTATCGTGCATATCCGTGATTTTCGACTCTCCGTTTTACCGCCAAAATTTCCCCGTTCCCCGATCTCTCGCGTGTGATCCCACCTTTTCGAAATTAATTTCCGAATTCGATCTTCCAACGCGAGAATAATTCGTAAATCGACATTTTCTACGGTTTCGACGTATATCGAGCCTCATCGGAATTCAACGCAACGCGATCGTGCCTCGGCGTCGGGCACGCCGCGTCTGTTTCGTATAATCCGAGAACAATTCGAAATTCCTATTCCTACTTTTCCGAATCTTCTCTTTCACGATTTCCGACCTTTCGAAACCGGTATTAATTTTAGATTCAATCGTGTGGTTCGAGAAAGTGTGAAAAAAATTTTTCCGAATAATCTTCGTATTCGCGCGTAACGAGTTCGTAGTGTGGAAGACCGGGACGTTTGACATTCGGAAAATCGTTTCGTCGTGGAACGTACGCGGGGTGTTGTCAGTGTGGCCAAATAACACGCGTCGCGTCCCATCGGGATCGATATACGCGAAAATATGTCAAGCGGAGATAGGCACGCTAACCGATATGTTGCACTTTCTATCGCAACGTCGTGCAACACGTCTGTCCGGCGCGCGAGTGTGTTCACATTTCGAGAATTCTGTGGAAGAAACACAAGGAGAAGAGGGGTCGCGTCGTTTTTCATTTCGCTTTTGCCGGTGTCCTGCGTCCTTTCGTCCCACGAAGAAAGCCACCGTTAATTAGAGTGCGGTAGGAAAGCTGTCAGCTCGTTACACGCTTGAACGATAATGTTGGACGGAAGTTAGCGAGACACACACACCGCGCGCCACCTATATCTAAAGCTGCTGCCGGTGGACCGGTTTCTCTGTTTCTCTCGGCGCGTGTAGGCAGAAAAGTTCGATCCATCGATCGACGCTCTCGTGGCCATGGAATGTGCTTTATACACGTACACAACGGCGCGTGTGTGCGCCGCGTGTACGTATAGATTTTCGAAAGTCCTGTCTAAACGAAAGCAGTCACCCGGTGTCTTTATCGGATCGGTCAAATAATTTCTTTCTCCTTCTTCCTCGCTTTTTCCTCTCGCTCTTTCCTTCCCCGTTTCTCGCTCCCTCCTTTATCGACGTTCAACTCGCACCGTCGCGCACACAAACGCGGCAAACCTTGCACGAAATCCGCGTCTCTTTCCGTCTCTCTCTGTCTCTCTTCTTCCCTCTCTCTGCTTTATCCGTGTACACAGAGAGCAGCGCGGTGTGTAATGTCCTNGCGTCTCTTTCCGTCTCTCTCTGTCTCTCTTCTTCCCTCTCTCTGCTTTATCCGTGTACACAGAGAGCAGCGCGGTGTGTAATGTCCTCCCGTGCATCGACCGAGTGAAATTGAGTTTTTAAAGCCGGCGAAGTGTCGCCGCGGGATTTTCGTGAAAGTGTGATCCATTAATAACGAGATCGCGCCGCGAGTGATTGTCCGTTACGTAAGAGGCGAAGGAAGACCTATCGGTTGGTAACGAGCCCCGGCAGAAAGACGGCGACGGGCCCGATGGAATTCGCGCAAGAAATTATTACCGGCATTTTTTCCCGAAACACCCGGCGCTCTCTGTCGCCCCTCTCTGTTTACTATTCGACGAGGAACACTTTTTTCCGCGCGTGTTTGCCGACGCTTCGAGAACGGTTTAACGAAAGTTTATCTCGCTTCGCCTCTTTTCTCTTTCCCTCTCTTTCCTTTTTTTCCACCGGCCGTTTTTCTCGCTCGCGACGACCAGTAACACGAGGCACACACACCGATGCTTTCTTTTGCTTCCAAGGCCGTTCTAGGAAGGTGATTTCCCCTACCGACCGTCTTTTGTTCGATTCAGCGGTAAAGTAGGGGCAAGGAGGAACGGATAATGTGTCATTGTTTTTCAACGGTGTGCGTTTTTCACGGGCGACCGAGTCACAAAGGCCACGGTCTCTCTCTCTTTCTCTCTCTCGCGTCGCCTCTGCTCCTTTCACTTTTTTTTTCTTCTTCTTGCTTATTTTTCTGGCCCTCCTCGCGGCGGTTTTCGATAAGAATCTCACGCGGAACGACTCGTTTAACCGTCAAACGTCTTTGTCCGTGAGCTTGTCAAAATATTAACGCCGATCCGTGGTTTAGCTTTTCGCCGAAATCGTTTTCGTGCCTTGTTTATCCCGTCGCGTGAAATCGCCTCTCCTACTCGCCGATCGCCAGGGAAACAGACGCGCGCGCAAATTTCGACGCGCGAATGTTTTCTGTTTTCATTCCGTCGTTTCTTCGCTGGCGTCGTTAGTGTTCTATCGAGCGGACGCGGAATCGAAAATATATACTTCTAACTATACTATTCAAATATAATATCCCAATTTGAAAATCGAAACTCGTTTCACCATTTCCTTTTTCGCTAATCGTAAATATGCTTCAAGAATACTTTTACCCGATATTAATCGAGATGGATGTTAATTAATATATGAAATTTAAGATTCCCTATTCACGGTTTCAAAAATAACATCGTCTTTATGGCAGAAAATTTTCGAATTATCATCTTTCTTTAGTTAATCGGCCAAAATATCATCGAATAAAAAAATCTAACAAAATTTGTCATTCAACGATCTCTCGCGACTGCGGTGTATCTCGTTGCTTTATCTCGATCATCTCTTATCGAGCACGAATTCCTTTTTTCTTCGGCCAAGCGGTGCGCGCATGCGCGGGTTCGCCGTGAAAGTGACAGTTCCCGCGACAATCGGCGTTTACGTAACAATTAATTGCCACGCGGAGGGTGGTCGGCGCGGGAACGAAGGAGATAACGACCGAGCGAGCTCTCGGGCGTTCAGTTGTCATCGAGGTGGGCCTAATCGAGCGGATGTAATGTCTGAGCCTAGTCGGTGGACAATAAAACTCGGCAGCGCCCGGTCGGTGTTGCAGATCCGCGGAACCGATATAACCGGCGAATTTCGTCGGAACCGGTGAGTCAGCCGTGTGCGTGCCGCCCATATCGCGTCATTCCGTTTGACTTTTCGGTGCACGTGACCGCGCGAGCTCTCCCATCTTGTTCTTCTTTCCCGACCGGACACGTCCGACGATCATACCGCCGTTGAGTGATCGCCGAGATCGAATCTCGCGACTCTCGTGTGTAACGCGTTAACGGATGCAAAGTGATGCGTCATCCCGCGAGAGGGAATTGATTTTTCCTCGTATCGCCGATGCGACACGGTCATTCCCGGTATACATCATCGGCTCTCGGACGGTTTAGCGGGAAACGCAAGAGAGAGAGATCTCGAGGGTCTCTCGCAACAACACCTGGTGGTGTTAAAACGTACCGTGAACCACCGTCGGTATTTCGGTGCAGACGTAACGGTTTCTCACGCAGGGAGGGAAAGGCGCTGCGTTCTCTAGGGACGTTCGGTGAGGCGGGTCGTGATTTATTCGAAGGTTAACACACCTCGTCCGAGCGAATTCGATTCGTCGTACCGGTTTCTTCTTTCCTCTCCGTTCCCACGTGTTCTGCACACGCTTATCGACCGGCGTTTTCCTTCTCTGAGCGCCGTCGAAAATCGAAATTACTCGGACTTGACGTATTGCGACGTGCTATATACGCGACTGTCGATCGCCGATATTGATTTTTGTCGCGTGGTTAAGTGGCGCTTTACCGAGACACGGCAAAAAAGCGTGCAAAGTGATACATCGCCGGCGAAGGACGTCTATTTTTAATGCACACACGCGAGCCAGTTACGACCTCTGTCCGTATTTTCATAGCATTAACTGTATTCGTTTCGCTGATTCCCGTGATAATGCTCGCTGACGTTACGACACGCGGTGCAATACCGAACGGTTATTACGGTGCTGCACGGTGAAGCAACATGTTGTAACGGAGAAAAGGAAGCCAGGGATCCCGATCGCGAAAATTCGGCCGGATCCTCAACAGCTCTCCGATCTCCAATTTCTCTTTTCCAATTAACCATTTTATAACCTTCCGCCTCTCTCTCCGTGCTTTCACGCTTCGAATTCGGCACACGTGTATTATCCGTACCAGGGTTTCTCGATACCGTCTTGGATAAAAATCAGTTTACGTTTCATAAACGCAAATTTTCCGTGACGCGAAGGGGAATGGAGGGAAGGAAGTATCTTATATATTATAACGAAAGAAGGTTGAGAAACTCTGCTCCGCGTTAACTAAACCAAGCAATTGCGTAAAATGTAAGGAAAAAAGGGTGGGAAAGGAAAATAAATGTACGGTGTGTTCCTGCAGGCGAAATGCCGGTGCCAGTTTGGGATTGCTCTGACCTGGGCCTGTTAGACGAGCCCCAGGACACCGCGACGGTGGTGTCCAACGACATATGGAAGAAGTTCGACCTGGACTTCCCGCTGGACCGAGTGGACGCCCATTTTGAAATGTATCACGAGCGGCCGTTCGACGACGGCGTCCTGCCGGACCTGCTGTACGACAAGATGACCTGCCTGGCGTCCCGGGAGATACGTCATCACGACTGCATGTGGGCAGGCCTGTGCATCAGTAAAGAGCATAACAGGACGTTGCCCGCGAAGAAGGACTCGCAGATACAGAAAAAGGTGCCGGCCGGTCGAAGCGTGCTGATATCGCGGGCCAGCGCCGTTCACTTGGGGACCACGTTGCCGATCAGTCAGCAGGCCCAGCAACAGTGCCGTGCGAAAAATCTGGAGAGCGACGGCGATTCCACTAGGCCGGAAACACCGCAAAGCTCGAGCTCCGACACGGAAACGGAGGACGAGGGTCCGTTCTTCAGACACGAGCAGATCAACATACACGAGAAGCTGTCAGAGTGTATGTCAGAGGCGGCCAGCAAGGCAGTGCCAGTGAGCGAGGTGACCGGTCAGCAGGTCAGGTTCCACGACAGAAGGAAAGAGGAGGACGAGAGTCAGTGTCAAGTGCATAGAGAGACGAATATCAGGAACACCCTCAGCGACCATTGCTATCACCTGAACCAGCCGATCGGCAAGAACCTGGAACACCTTGGCGTCCAGACACCCTCCGATTCCGGTGAGTCATCCACCAAGTCTTCATTTTTCTCTCTTTGCTTTCCACCTTTCGGTCGCTTCGTATTTCCCTCGCGTCGTCGCATTCCGCGCCTCCGCCGCGGCGGCGCCCCCTGTGCTGCTACGTCCTGCACGAGGAAACTCTTCGGCGCGAGCGACGCCGAGAACGATTCACGATTCCGTAGATTCGCTGTGAAATTTAAGCAGCTGTGAAACGGTACCGCTCGTGGATATGCACGTTTTATCTTACGCATCCGCCGAAGGATCAACGAGTTTATTCATCTGGTTCTTTTGTACCGTGCTAAACGGAGGCAGCAAGGTCGGACTAAGGATCCTCTTAATCGAGTGCAATTGACGGCTACTTCGGGGAGAGCTGCAGTTCGCCGAATTCGGGCTGCCCGCATGAGTATGCTAATCACGCGTTTGGTTATTCGTCATTCGTCGTGGCAGCGCGGTGAATGCGACAACAATCGAGAAAAGAAACTCGTTTCGACCGAGTTCGGAGGTCGTTACGCTAACGTCCTCGCCGCGGCAACGTTCCTTCTATGTCGCTCTATTCTTCGCCGGCCGGAGCAAGGGAAAAAAAAAGAGAGAGAAAGAGAGACGAGAGGTAGAGAAAGAAAGCCGTGAGAATTTCGACCGTGTTTCTTCTCTCTCCTCTCTCTCTCGAAAACCTGAACCCACGTGGATCACGCGATACGCGCGTCTTTCGTCCTCGCGCGCGAACCGTTCGATCCTCATCCCTCGGTCAGCGTTCTTGAAACGAATTTTTCTCTATGCTTTCTCGCCTCTTTCCTTACCCTCCTCCCCCCGCCTTTCCCCGTTTCCGCTTTCGCCCTTCTCGAGGGTCGAAGCGGCAAGAGGCGGGCGAGGACAAAGGATGGACGCGCGCGGCTTTTGTCGGCCGGCGGCGCGGAATTTTCGCATCGCGAAGGTAATCCGTCGAACAGAGACGTTTTTGTTCGCAAGGGTGCGACCTTCCGGAGAGATGGAAGTCACGTTTCTCGGTTTCTCGCCGGCGGATTTACAATGTACGAAGCGTACGCCGGTTAGAGGGAGGAGCGCCGGCGGAACAGTCGATCGCCCTTCCAACGCGATCTCGTTGTTGTTGTAGTGGTGTGTTGTACGCCGTGTGCCTGGCTCTCGTGAATATTTTACAACGGTATTTCCTCAGATGCTATCGCGTCTGGCTTCGGGACGAGATATTCCGTTCGTTTTAGTTTAATAGCGGCGAAGGTTACGCGCCAGCGTACACTAGACACGGAACGTAAGTGTAATTTAATTGCTGTGTACCGCCGCGACGTTCGTTTGCTTTCAATGACGAGGATGATTGCTATCGGGGCCGGAGCGGGGATCCGCGATGCTTTATCTAGCTGCATCGATATCGTTGGGAAATCTTCTTTCTGCCTGGAACACGCCGAACGCGTAAAAATTCTCTTCCCCACATTTTTATTTTTTATTTCGTTTTTCTACATCTCAATATGCGTCAGGATTG
This sequence comes from Euglossa dilemma, assembly GCA_002201625.1. NCBI lineage: Eukaryota > Metazoa > Arthropoda > Insecta > Hymenoptera > Apidae > Euglossa > Euglossa dilemma. Next base: position 466,352 of record NIJG01000092.1, on the reverse strand, counting down.
AAATGAAACATTGGGAGTGTGTCAAATATGTTGTTATTCTTAATTTATTTATCTTTCTTTCTTCTGTTTTTTTTTTAAATCTAAGTATGCGAGAGGATTGAAATGAAATGTTAGGTGTTTGTCAGTTATGCAGATCTTCTTAATTTATTTATGTCTCTTTCCTGTTATTTTTTTTTTTTGTAGTAATAGTTATCTCTATTTTTCTATTTTGTTTTTTTAAATATAAATATGTAAGAGGAATAAAATAAGAGAGTGAAGATGTCCTATGCATAGGTATCGCTGTATTCATTTCTCTTTCTTTTGCTTTCTTTTATTGTAGTAATAGTTATCTCATAGTGAAACTTTCATCTTCTTATTTTTCGTTCTGTTTTTTAGATGTATGTATGCGACAGAATTATAATAAAAAGGTGGAGGTGTCTAATGCTCTATGTGTGAATTTCAAATTCCAATCTGGAATTCTTTTTTAATTTATCTTTTTTCTTTCTTCCTTTTTTTGTGGTAGTAATACAGTTGTATAGATATCGTTGCGAAATAGATAAATATATTTTTTCTAAATTGCGCGAAAGTTTCGATATTTCGTTTCAATTATTTGCATCGTTGCGAGGTTTTCCGTTTAAAATACACGTTGAAGATGGATTTCTTCCTTTCCTTATCTGTTTAGTAGAGATACATAAAGGGAACGAAGGTGAAGAGGGTTCCGATGCTTTATCTCGTGGTACGTATCGATATGGTTGAAACACGTTGTACACAGGGTACATGTTAAATAGAAACAAGTAAGGGTTCCATTCTTTATTTGGTTATATCGGTATCGTTCCGAGTCCCCATAAGTACACGAAATACAGAGTGGTCGAAGGAAGCGGAGGAGCGATGAAAATTCTAACGTATTTGGTATTTAGCCGATGAAATATTAATGAGGCATCTATTATGCCAGGAATTAAAATGGTTAGATCAGTTGATTATAGCTCGCCGCGTACCTAATACCCCAAATACAGCTGCCGGTTAAATACCCGACTAAAATATTACCATACAAAGTGCGCGATTTATAAACGATCCGAACTGCTTAAATTCACCCGCAGCTCGTTTTTCTGCCATCGTGAAAAAATTCATTCCGCGTGAAAAATTATCCTCCGCCGCTGTACGTGTGCGACAAGTTATGCCGATTTTACCACATCGCTCTGTTCCTACGCGAATATTCAGTACTGGCATTAAAATACGCGCATACGTTTACCCGTATTCGTATTAAGGTACGCGCGTTTAGTATTCGTTCCGACCAGCGAACATTGTTCCTATTCGTGTGGGCAACTCGGCGCGTATCTAAACGCCGGGTACCGGCTGGTCTCGTGCCGCGCGAAACACAGAAAACACGAGTACCGTGGTCCGAAGGAACATCGAAAGGACAAACGTCCCTTTACGCGGGTCGAATCGTAAACAAATGCACGGCGTAGAGCGGCGACGAAATATCGCTAGCGAGTGAGCCAGCGCGCATCCTGTTCTGCGCAGCCGGGGGGAGGGGCCAGAGCGCGGCAGAGATGCGATGCGCGCGCAGAAAAATGCCGAGGCGTCGCGCGAATTCCTCGAGTGGTCATTTGGGTTGTCCGGTCTGGCAGCTCGCGATTAGGTTTCCAGCGGTCGGTTTTCAGGGCTCGTCACGTATAGCTTCCTCGTAGCCCAGTGGAGACGTCGTTCCGTCACGTGCCATGTCCGCTCGGTCTAACTATAGTGGTACGGAGAAAGAGAGAGAGAAAGACGGCGAGACGAGACGGAGAGAGAGAATGCACGGTTTGGCGCGACTCGGACAATTCGTTGGAGCGGTTGCAGTGCCGGCTCGTCCCGGGGTGAAAATCGCGCCACCTGAAAATACGTTGCGCCACATGGCGACATCGTAACGTCGCTTTAGAGACACCGTGTGTACGCACACGAGGCCGGCCGACCTCGTCCGAACGGCAGCGCTGCGCGCGTGTGTGTAGCTCGTATGATAGGAGAGCATGACGAGGAAAGGAGTCGCGCAACGACCGCGTCGCGCGCACACGCGTGCACGTGTGCGGCGACACTTAACGCGCGCGCACGTGACCCGACGCTTAGCCGGCGCGCGCGGCCTCTTCCGATTACATGTCAAATCGAACCACGGTGCACCGGCCGGTGCATCGCGGCTATTTTCTGTGTCATGCTTACGACGCGTTCGATACGATGTGACATTTCGAGCGCGCGCTCGCGGAAACTGCATTAACCTTCGCACCTTTTGTCTCTCTCCGTGCCTCCCGATGATTATGAAAGTGGCCTACGCTCGCCTGTATTCCGTTTCGGAATTTTTCACAGATACATCGATTCGTTTTTTCGCTGTTGATCGGTTAATCGCCAAGCTGACTTTTACAAATCATTCGCGATGTATGGGGTTAAAGTCTAATGGAGATGTATGTATACATGTCGATTTCGGTGGAAACGCTTTTATCGTAAATTGTAGGAAGATTGTAGGTAATGCGAAACGAGGTAGGATTATATTTTTATTCGATAAGGAATTAATTATACGTCTTTGAAAAGGTTATTATTTTTGGGAATTTTAAAATTGGTAAAGGTAAATGAAAAGTCACGAATACTACGTTATTTTGAGAAGAACAGAGAAAATATGTTTCAAATCTTGCAACATAGTATCAGTTTGCCCAACGAACCAAAAAGTATCGTGAGTTTTCATAGTACGCGTAGCTGAAATAATATATTTTGGTAAGATACGATGTGTATACGAAGTATACAAAACAGTTGATAGTATAGCAGATGCATCGAAGAAACGGATCGGTTCAGTTTGTGAAAAGTAATACATTGTATGGGGAATATTCAATATACTAAACAGAATGATCAATCTTTCTTTCACAAAATATATGTAAAATAATACATTGTAGTTCCATCTGTAATACAAAGGAAGCATACTACGTGACATTTTTATTCCACCTAATTGAAACTTTTAGTTTTTTTTATACACATCGAGCGAACTAGAATAGAGATTGACATGTTTGAATTGACATGTAAAGATCTCCGCAGTTAACTGGTTAAAAACCTGCAAGCATTTTTAATGTAAAATCAACGTGACACTTTTGGCAACAGCGTAGGAAAATATCGAATATAAATTACTGTATTTGGTAAATCTTTGAAATTCTTTTTCTCAAATGGGGACACTCCACCCTCGATACTAGTCGCATCGTAACACATTGACCGGGGAAACGTTACATAGTAGTTCGTAAACTGGAAACATTTTAACGTAAAGTCAAAGTGACATTTTTGGCAATAGCGTAGAAAAATATGGAATATAAATTACTATATTTTGTAAATCTTTGAAATTCTTTTCCTCGAATTGGTACACGCTACCCTCGATATTAGTCGCATCGCAACACATTAATCGGGGAAGCGTTACATAATAGATAAGAAACTGAAAACATTTTTAACGTAAAATCAAGGAGAAATTTTTAGTTATAACGTAGAAAAATATATAAATTAATATATTTGGTAAATTTTTGAAATTTCTTTTTTCGAATTGGGACAGACACACCACCCTCGATATTAGTCGCATCGCAACACATTATCCGGGGAAGCGTTACATAGTAGTTATTTTAAATTAAAAATTTGTAATCTAACGTTAAGATGATATTTTTATCAATAATATAACAAAATCTCAGATAGAAATTAATATATTTCGTATCTTTCTGAAATCTTTTTCTCGAATTGGGGCGCATCACCCTCGATTTTAGTCGCATCGTAACACATTAAACGGGGAAGTGTTACATAGTAGTTACTTTAAATTAAAAATTTGTAATCTGAAGATAAGATGAAATTTTTGACAATAATATAACAAAATATCAGAAATAAATAAATATATTTCGTAACTCTTTGAAATTCCTTTTCTCGAATTGGGACACATCGCCCTCGATAGTAGTCGCATGACGATTTTCATCGCGACTACTATCAAGGGAGGCAGGTGTTCTGCGAATCATCAACGTTTTCATCGATGCGTTAATTCTTCAGCTATTCGCTTATCTTCGTGGAAGCGAGTGAAACGCGCAATTCTTACGACTCTTTGCCAATTTCTCTTTCCCGTGTGCGAACGTTTCTTCAACGCGTTCGTTGCGGTTTTCGCGGTTTCCCTTTCAGATTCGCGCTCCGTCACGTTCGGTCTCATTTTAATCGCGAGAATCTCGCCAAAATTTGTATGCAGGAAGGACTCGAGGCAAGAAAGTTAGAGCCCCATCCTGTTTCCGCGTGTCACGCGAGCACACAAGTCGATTTCAAACTAGGTCGGATCTGTTTCGAGAAATGTTACGACTCTGGTCAACTATCGAGGCAGAAACTCGTCCACTATCCGGACAACTGCCATCGCAAACTTGGTTTTCAACCTCTTATTACCAGACTTCACCTTATCAACGCGTCGCAACCATACTTTATCCTTCCTCTCGATGAAAATTTAACTCTTTAACGTACAATGACGAATTTAGGACTCAATATTTATTTCAAGACCCTTTTTTGACTTTGGTAAGTATTTCTTTCCATCGTATGTCAAGAGACAAATTTTATGAATCAATCTTATCAATAAAAATCTAATATTTCTCAGAAATTTTATTATTTTTTTCATCTTCCATTCTCTATTGTAAATTAGCGAAATAAAATAGTATTATGCAATCGTATCAAATGTATTCAATACTAAATCTATCACGGTCAAATGACCGGTAAATAAAAAAGTAGTAGAATCTTAAAAAAAAAGATCGTTTGTACGTACATTGGAAGAAAAATCGCGAAAATAAGTGGCTTGTACTATAAAGTTGAACGTGGAATTTCGAATGACAGTTTTAAAAACGGTCATTTATGCCACGATAGGATTAGTGTTAATTTGTATGTCAAGGGGTTAATCTAGTCACCTTAAAAATATGTTATTGTTCTTCGATGAGAATTTTCAGCATTTAACGCAGTGTTCGATTTATTTTCTCTGTTTTCTCTCATCTGACCAATTCGTCGTTTAAACAACCGACAAAGGAGACTTTGTTTCTCTATACTATTCTGAATGAAAAATAAATATACAAATTAGCTTGCTACTTCATTGGATCCGTGATTCATTTTTCCCATGGTTTGATAAACGTTCACATGTCCACTGAATTCTCTCGTACTGCTCTGACAGGAATCACGTGTCATCGTATCAACTTCGACCCCAGTTTCCGCCATTTTGGCCCCCTATT
>NIJG01000092.1:443873-460876 GCA_002201625.1 Euglossa dilemma | reverse complement strand
TAGAAGAAATTCTGTGAATTTTCATTCTCTTCTGTAGCTAAAAAATCGCTCGTCTTCGTGATTTTTCTTTCCAATATACGTGTAGTCATTTTCTCAATGTCTCCTGTTATTTAATTATTCAAAGCTTCTACTTCTTTTCCATTCATCGGTCATTTGACTTTGATTTAGTGTTAAACCATGTACTTCGTCTCCGTTCATTCATCAGAAAATTCCCAAAGAAACAGGTGAAATTCAATGAATTTTTTCCTCCACACAATATTAATCCTTAACATTCAATGATAAGTTAGAGTCGTCATTTATTTCAAGATCCTTCTTTAACTTTGGTAAGTATTTCTCTCCATTCTATATCAAGCGATAAATTTTATGAATTAATCTTATCGATAAAAATCCAATATTTTTATAAAAATATATTCCTTTTCCACCTTCCATTCTTTAGTTTAAATTAGTGAAATAAAATATCATTTTTCAATCGCATGAAGTGTATTTAAAATACGCTTTGAATAATTAACTCTACTCTCGGGAATACATATTTTTACAAGGATCGATCCTGTTCTGTTCTCTGTCTGATCGATATTCGATCGCGGAGGCTGCTTGAAAGAGAAAGAAAGAGAGAAAGATCGATCGGATCAAGGGTAATCGAGTGTAACGTTCGATCGACGCGATTGAATTTTCTGAGTGGGTGGCAGTGACGCGGGTGGAAGGCGCGGGCGTCGGGACGGTGAGAGAATTCTTGAACGGGAACGTGGACCGAGTGTCGGCCTCTTAGAACGGCCGTTCGTCGTTTCCTGATCGGCCCGGGCTTAATGGATGAAGAAGACGGCACCGTGCGACCGGACACACCGCAGATTCGGCCTTCGTGCTGTCGTGTCACCGTTCGTAATTGGTAATTGCCAGGGCCACGACTTGCAAATGGCTACTTTTGACCGCGGCCAGACAGGTCAGTGAAACGACGAGAAACCGGTGCACGCCGACGACCGGCAAACGGCGTGACCTCGTTAAATCTATTAATGATTACTTAACGTTGCTTTCGGATGGCCTTAACGAGCGTGTCTCTTCCCCGTCGATTCGCGGAGAAGCGATTATGAAAATGGTTCGAGTCTCGGAAGTGCAAGGGGATGGGTTTTATCGTTTCTTGTCGCGTCTCGAAGGAGCAAGGTCGTTTTTGGGCACGAGTCAACCCTTTCAGAGGAAAATTAGTCTTTGACTAATCGACTGATCGATGATAAGGGTGTTAACACTTAAAGGTACCATTCTTTTGCACCTACTTATTCTTATCATGAATATAATTAGGAATTTTATGAATATAAATAGGTAACGAATTTTTCAGTATAAAACATGAGTTACGAGAAAAACGAAAAGCGAGAAATTGATTAATCAGATGATATAAGAATTTACAAAAAGTCAAATGAGCGAAAGAAATAGCAATGAATGTACAATTTTAACNTAATTTTAAAGTAAATTTTGAAAAGAGTCATTTGAACCTGCTTGGTACGTTTAGCGTTAAGGATGTTATTAAAATATTATTCTATTTTCATAATTTCGTTTTGGTTATAGAACCCTCTGGTATGTACCACTATCCTGATATTCTCGTAGATTTAATTGTTTATACTTATTCGTAAATAAACTTGTTAATAACAGAATTAATTAGGATCAAGTAGGTAGGTTCCTGATTTTCGATATTTTTGACAAAATTATTGTTCATTTATTAATTTTCATTACACCATTCGAATTATAATCGTATATATATATATTAATCCTTTGGGGATGAATGTCATAATATACGTGTAAATATTTTTATTTTTTAGATCGAAAGCTGCTTGAAATACAGCGACAAATAATTTTAGCATTGTCATCGATGTTGTACGTATCTTTCAATTCAGAAACTTTCCTTCGGTTCGTTGTTTTCAATTGTTTTGTATACATTCCATGTATCGTTAATTATGTATCTCGTCCGCAAAGGGTTAACGCTTTCATGGTCAAATTATTCATAGTCATTCCTGACTGATGATAAGAATGTTTCGAAACGTGTACAAAACTGTGTTGTAATTTTTGACATGTTCAAATTATGCGGTTTGTGGAAAAAATTCAAGTACTAAATTTTCGAGTAATAAATGACCTAAGGAAATAAGAGAAGAATAATAAATGTATCTATACCATAGTATATATTTTTCAACAGTTCAATGGGATGATGGATAGTATAGTATAGTTAACAATTATATAAAATTTAATACAGATAAAATATATATATTTATGTGAATACAAAAAGAACGGATTTAAATATAATAATTAGAAATGCTCTGTACTGTTTCGGATTTGAGGTTGTCTGTTCCAAAAAATAGAGATCCTGTTAAACCCGAAACCAACCCTTTGACGTCTGCATAATACCCCAAAGTTTTTTGAGGCCCAACCTCTAACAAACCTGTCACCATCGTTGCATGACCGTAGTTAATTTACAACAAAAATATTATACAAAATATTATAAGAGCGTCTCTTTAATGAGATCTGAAATTGAGAGCTCCCTTATTTAACTAAAACAGGAATACATGCAATTTTTCTATTCTTTATAAACCTAATCAGTCGATAAACCTTCAAAAATTTTTTAAAGTTAAAAATTGTGGCCACTTTGAAGAAAAAATCGATGTTTTCGCGAATATTTTACGTCTATTTATTACGTCCATGAATAGGTTGTTTAAATTATTTATTTTGTTTAATCCAAGGTTAGCACATGGATCATAGTATGCAAAATTTCAATCGAATTGGTAACCTAGCTTTTGAGATATTTTTCCCGCCAATTTAGAAAAGTGGTTTATAAATATGAACATTGAAAATTAAGTTAATTACAACAAAGGTGCAAACTTGATCCATCGATTCAATTTTTATTTCGTTCCGATATAAATAAATATAACGCAGAAATGAGCCACGAAATTATTTTACTCGCTTATATAATCACCGACGCGATTGAAAAGAAAGGTAAAATAAACGTAGAAGTGTTAGGTTAAGATGAAAGGAAGAGATTGGTCGATCGTCGAAAAATTCTAATATTCGTGGGATTTTCGAATTCAAATTCCGCGCGTGTGTGTATGTATTCGTGTACATAATCAGCTCTCACTTTTGCGTAATCCGTGATTATGAGACGTGGCCTCGTTCCGATCGAGAAAGCACCCGTTTTTGATATCTTGTCGAGACCTCTGCACCTCGCGCAATCTGATTTGTTCGAGAGTTCACGGGATTATTTTTTCACCCTGCACTTTTCCCGTTCTCGTCGATATGAGGCAACGATTCGATAACGAGCCTCCTTTTTTCTTTTTCTCTTCCACTCTCCGGACTGCTCCCACTGTGATAATGCGAGGGTTTATCTGTTCCTCTGCTCCGCTCGTTTCCAATTCGTTTCGATGAATCTCGCCACGAAAGTCCGAAAATTGGTAAATTCGTTCGAAGAACGCCAAGACTCTTCACTTAACCCAAATCGTAAATTTTCAAATTCACGATTGGCGAAAGTATATTTAAGATCAGGATTCGTTTCATTCCGTTAAATAGGTTTAACAATATCTCTACCATGCTTCGTATAATCTCGAATATGTATGCTTGTTCACAACTTAATTTCGAATTTTTACCAACTCGTTAACAATCCTTAAATTTCTCCAGTAACTTGTGTGTACATTCACATATATATAGGAAGGTTTTGCAGGACAGACATTCCGAAGTTACATGACAGCAAAGAACAGTCGGAATTTAAATTTCGCGGAAAGAATTTGTCGTAGGTAAAGAAAGGAGAAATGAAGTAATTCTGCAAAAAGCGTTCTTCCGACTCGTGTGAGAAGAAAGTCGTCCAGTTCTATTGGCGGCATATTTTTCGGTTTGATCGATTAACCCTTTGCACTTGAAATTTTTTTTCATTCGTATTACCAGCAACTTGAAGCAATTTTAATGAAAAAATCATATTCGCATATAAGTATTGGCCGTTCGGAAAGTCATTTCATTTCTTTTTTTTTTTTATGCGGCAGAAATGTGAAGTTGGCAGTGAAAAAGACAGAAATTATAAAATTATTACATTTTGTAATCGTTCAAGGTATGATACCTCTCGAAGAAATTGCTAATATGTAATCTTGTGCTTTCTATTATATATAGGTATCGCAAAAATAATATGTCTCGTCTTTCACCCGGAATTTTTCTACTAGAACACACTACACAATCCGTTATCGAGAGCGTAATAATTCACGAGTTGCGAATTTTGTCACCAAGAGCGAAATATTCTATACACAATAATTTTTACGATTTCTCTTTGTTCTTGTATTACGAACTGCAAGTTATTTACATCGTCTCCATAGCGTAGCCCTCGAGTTTGAAAACAAATTTCAAATAACTCCACTCCGGAGAACTCTAGTGCAAAGGGTTAATAAAACCCGGCGGGAAAATCGACAGCTTTATCCTCTACGATCTCCTTGGTTGCAACCCAGTCGGTAACGCAGATCTCTAAACGCGAATCGTAAAAGGAGAGCCGGTGTTACAGAGACGATTTCGTGTGATCGCGGTGCGCGCGCTTTAAATTGAGCAATTGCCGGCGAGAGACAAGGTAAAAGTCAGGGTTGCTGCACCGGAGAGGCATGACGAGGTATACGCATGCGCATCTTTTTCATGCGAGCAATGCGCCGCGAACTAGGGGGCTTGCGCCACGCTGCGTGACGTCTGCGGTATCTGACCGGTCATTTACTGCCGGCTCTTACGGTCGTGCCTTTCCTCAGCACAGAGGATCCCCTGACCGAGTGGTGCAGTCCGGGAAATCCTGGCGAAAAACCCGAGCCGGGCGTAACGGGACAATTTTAACGAGCGAAATCGACGACGGGAAGAAACGAAAGTTCCCCGGAGAGCGCGCGGTGTGTGTATCGCGTTGCGTTTCGCGAGCGTGTGTGCAGGTGCACACCCGGCGGAGCAGGATCGGCCCGGAGCATGCGCAGTTAATCGCGCGGGAACTCGAAGGTCACGCGGTACCAAGTGACGTCAATCGATAGCCGGCCGGCCGGTCGGTCGCTGCTTGCGGTCAAGCGTGGGACCCCGCCGCGGCGGTTTAAATGGTCGCCGGAATGCGGTTAAGCCTTTTTGCCATTCGCGCCGCAGTCGCGCTCGCCGCGGCGAGGGATACTCCAGTGGCGTGTTACGCGGGCCCCGTGCCCCATTGGCATCTCTTCTACCGCTCTCTTTTCCACGATTTTTTACCCCCCCTTCCTACGCTGGAAAATTAGGGACATCGATCGCGGATATTCCGCATTTCCAGAACGAGTCGCGATAGGTGTTTCTTACGTAATACACGCTTTCAGTATGTTTTTCGACGCTCCGAGGATATATAGTTTCTCAGCACTTTTATCATGTAAACTTGTTTGCGTTTACTACGTAATTTGAATCGTAATAGCCTGTGCAGTTTTCCGGGTTTTTATTTCTTGTTTGGAGAATTCGTGAGGATATACCGGTGCTTCTGCAAGTTTTGTTTTTAGGTTATGGGTCGGTAATCCTAGTGTGTATTTTATATTTTTGTGCGTGCGTTAGAATGGCTAGAACGTCAAAACGAGCTGATAAATTCTAAATTTATCTCAAACATTATAATACAATAATTGTTTTCAAATTAAATTCTTCTTTTTNTTTTTTTTTTTTTTTTTTTTTTTTTTTAATACATTGTTTCTTATCTTGTAAATGTGACAAATGTCCCTAGAAATGGGTATACAGAAAACTTCCGTGAATCTAGTGCTAATTTTATTCTATATCTAATTTGTGAAACTACTTAGCAATATTTTTCCTGGTATAGTATAACACGACAATTTTCAAGGAATTTTTCTAACCAAATACAATCGTCCTTTGTTCTTTTTATTCTCGAAGAATCAGGTTTTGAAATGAAATATTTCTCACCGAGTTTTTACCAGAACTTGTCAAATAATCGGTGACAACAAAAATGAAATAAGGAAAATGTTTCTGTAAGTGGAATAAAAGGAGATATCGAAAAATCGAGAACCAGAAGTTTGAGGTTATTCAATTTATGGTTGGTTTAGCGTTGAATAAAACAATTCCATATATTAATCCATACCCGATTTCTTTTCGCACGTGTTACAAGAAACGTTACTGCTTTCATACGGCGAAAAAACCGGTGCAAGAACGTTTGCATGAAACAGAGTTGAAACTGATTACTTCATTCACCGACCTACAATACAAATAGATAATAACTCCGGTGATTGAATTAAAAGAGCATGTGCAATTGGTTTTCTGTAAAAACCAGTAGCACATTTGCCAAACGAGTGTGAGAAATAAGAATTCTATCCTTTTCAACATAGTTTCAGTATCAACGCGATATCTCATTAAAAATATATATTACCAATCTCTCGCACTCGTGTAATTTTTTGCGCACAATTATCAGTAATTTTTTTTCTCGCTCGAATCATGAAGGAGACACACGAGTTTAGATTAAGTTCTCGATATTTCTGAGATATAAAATAACCAAGTATAATACATTTTATGCTCGCGCCAATTTTTTTTCTTATAAAAATAATTATCGGTAATTCTTTTCCATTTTTATTTAGATTAAGTGTTTCTCCGTGTATTATTGCATTTTCGACGTCGAGCAGAGTGCGATTTCGTGCAACGAGTACATCTTACGTATCTGTGATAGCAGTGACAAAAACACGTTCTTATCATTCCGCGTGAACACGATGAATGCAAGTGCGAGGATCAGGGATAATCGTTATTCTACATCAGATAATAGTCACAATTGCAAGCTAGTATTTACCAGATTCAAGGTGTTGCTCGTTTCGAACGGAGATGAAGGTCGAATGAAAGGGTACGATTGGGTAATGCTGGAATTTTGTGGTTATTTTTTTTTACACCACATTACCTGTTCACGATATTATCGATACCATGTCGAAAAAATAAAAATTCGTCACTCGCCGTTATATTTGATACAGACTTAATCCTGTTCGACCGTTCTCGCTTTCGAATAAGCAAGTTGGCCTCTACTGTCTTCAACTTGTACGCGAAAAATCAAGCGTTATTATTTTCTCGTTATTTCTTCGCATCTTACCATTCACGATAAAATAACCTTCGATCGTTTCTTCGATAACTGAATAATTAAAAGACAGTCCGGGTGGTCCCGTTGCACGGGTTTCTCTCTGTATACGTGGTGTGTACGAAATTTTGGTACAAATCGGTAACGAGACGATTCCTTGTATAAAACTGAATCGAAAATGTAGAATAAAGTTTTTTCGTACGACGCTTCGTTTTCGAGAAAATCGAGTTTGAAAAATTTGGGAGAAAAGCGTTCTGTTCGCCATTTCGGTAATTATTTGTCTAGCGAAAATTATGGCAATGAGAAGTACGAAATTTTGTATGTGTATTGGTCATCGAAGTAAATTGAGTATTGTGACTTATGCTTTTTACTATTCGTTAAAATTATACCCCCTCCACAGTGATATTTTGTTCGAGTAAAAGCAACACACCCAACGAAATTTTACTCTCCATTTTTTCAAAAACTAAACCTCATATGGAAAAATTTTATTCCACATTTTCGACTCAGTTTTGTATGAGAAATCAGTTAATATCCCTTCCCTGCCTATTTTCTTTATGAATAAAGGTAGCGCACCCAACAAAACTTTCACTCTCGATTTTCTCAAAAACTAAACCTCGTATGGAAAATCTTTATTCCACCTTTTCGTCTTAGTTTGATGCGAAAAGTCAATTATACTCCTTTCACACCTATATTTTGCGTAGGTGATAGTAGACCGCACCCAACTAAACTTCACTCTCCATTTTTTCAGAAACTAAACCTCATATGGAAAAATTTTATTCCACCTTTTCGACTCAATTTTATATGAGAAATCAGTTAACATCCTCTCCACACCAATTTTCTCTATGAATAAAGGTAGCGCACCCATCGAAACTTTCACTTTTGATTTTCTCAAAAAGTAAACCTCGTATGGAAAATCTTTATTCCACCTTTTCGACTTAGTTTGATGCGAAAAATCAATTATACTCCTTTCACACCTATATTTTGCGTGGGTGAAAGTAGACCGCACCCAACGAAACTTCACTCACCATTTTTTCAGAAACTAAACCTCGTACGAAAAATCTTTATTCCACCTCTTCGACTCAGTTTCATACGAGAAATCAGTTATAACCCCTCCACACCTATATTTCGCGCACATAAAAGCAGCGCACCCAACGAAACCTTCATCCTCGATTTTCTCGAAAACGAGGCCACGCACGGAAAAACGTTATTCCACATATCCGGCTGAGTTTTACACGAGGAATCGGTTGCTCGCGGTCTGAAATAAAACTATACCTGTCGCATGTTTCATACCGCCGGCTGGGAAGACGGCAATTTGTCTGTAATACTAGCAAGAAATCGCGCCAGTCACGAAATCGTACTCCGCGGCATTATCTTCCGCGTGCCTCGCTGTTAGCGCGTATTTCGTGTCATAAAGTACCGTGCTGGAAATATCAATATTTGCATAATGCATACGCAAAGGATACTCGCGAGTTCTCGTCGCAATTTCCTCGTCAAACGCGCAACGATCGCCGCGCACGCGCGTGCGCCGCCGCGATAACGAACTCGCACAATGCGTCTCGTTTTTCCTCCTTAGACGCTTCGCTCTTTCATCGGACCACGCTTCTGCCCTGACCCCCCGTGCCCTCCTCGGTGTGGCACGCGTGTACATATGTGTGTGCACGAGTTACGTGCGGCGCCAATTGCAGCTGCTTAGCGCCGTTAATTACGTAAACGCCGATAAGTACCGCGTAAACTTCAACCGCTAGATCCCGGATAGACGAGGACAGAAAAGGTATTTCTCGTTAAGGAAAGAAAGATCCCCAGGATTCCTGGAAGGATATACTACGTCCGTTCGGTGTTACTCTGCGGCTGATTAATCATACCGGTGAAAAATCAATTTTCACCGCGGAAAATACGGTTCTTGGAAGGCAGCGCCGCCTGGACGGCGATGGCGCGAGTTTTACCGCGGAAACGTCGTGCCTAGAAATCGTTGGACTGGTCTGTCAGGCCTATTAAGAATCTTCATCGACTCCGTAATACAGTCGCGCTCGAAGGTCGCGCCAAGTCCCACTTTTACGCTGCCAACGATGGAAAGTAAAATATGCCGCTACGATGACTCGGTTTCCGTTTTGTCAACTCGGGATTTCGAATTGAGCGGTTGGTGGTTCAGGAAGCGAGTTTTCTGGATGGATTTTTTAGGGTGTCTTTAACACTTTGTGGTCCTATGTCGAGTGTGAATCGATATTGTGAAATTGTTTCGAGAGATTTACATTTGAAAATTACGAAATATAACAGTAGTGTAAATATAACTGATATTTAATTGAATTTGTTTCTTCCTTTATTTATTTAAATAGCGCTATTTTTTAGTCGAAATAAATTCCAAATAATAAATTTAGAAACGTTAAGGGCTACTGGTAATAAAATTGAAATATAATTCGGACTGCAAAGGGTTAAGGGATGAAGTGGTATTTATTGTCAACGATGAAAAGTGAAATATGCCGTTCCAATGACTCGGTTTCCGTTTTATCAACCGGAATTTCGAATTGATCGGATCGTTGAGGAATCAACAAAGGGTTTTCTAAGTGAATTTTCCGAGGTGGATTTTCTAAGGGGTGAAGTGGTATTTATTTTCCGATATTTTCACATGTATAACAGTTCATGTAGAGGATATATCGTAAAGCAAATAATAGAGAAATTCAAGCTATTAACGTTTCGTATGATGAATTTGATGTGTCAAAGAATTCCGAAGTCAGATATCAGATTCTGTTTAGTAGTTGGATAGAATATGAGTGAAGTTATCAGTGAGACGTTGATGAACCGGATATAAGGGAGTTATTAATCATGATGAAGTTATTTAATAATTTATGGCGATTTCTGTCCGAGCTATCTACTATAGGCTTAAGTTTTATCAATATTTTTATTAGGTCATTCCTTGATTATATAAAAATTATAAATATAGATTAATAACGAATTTAGCTTTGGTTTCAACAAATATTTAACCCTTTGCATTTGAGAAACGTGACTTTCACTCACCGTTTATTTGAATTCTTTGATAAAGGAACGAATATAAAATAGTAATTAGATTCAGAAGTACTCGTGAAATATCGAAATGAAATATTCTTTTTTTGTTTTAATATGAAGGGTATCACCAAGTTTGGAAAAATATTAAGTCTGTAGAAAAGAAATCCATTATTTTTATAATTTTAGATGGATTTCCTTTTTTTCAACCTAATATAATTATTGTCCTTCTTCCTTAATCTAATATAATTTATTGTTGGAGAAAAAGAAATCCATTTAAAATTATAAAAATAATGGATTTGTTTTTCCTCAACCTAATATATGAGAAACTTCGAATCGTTACATTTAGATAGCAAAAATAAAAAGGGGTTAAAATACCTGTATATTACTACGTGACTTAAAATTTAGAGTCTCTGGAGGGTTAAATCAAAAACCGAACAAATGCGAGCATGTGTTAATATACATCTGTAAAAACGAGGAAAAGTCGAACGAAAGAAAACGACGAATAACTAGACGTATCTCAACACAGAAAACGTAAAACCACCATTTCCCAAATTACTATAAAAAATTCCTTTAACCCTTTGCACTCGATGATCTTTTGGTCACAGAAAAATAGTAATTTGAAGACTTTTTGTCATTAAATCGACGATATTCTTAGAATCGTGAATAAGAAATTGAATAAAAATTAAAACATAGAATTATTTTACCTCAATGTTCCCGCATTGTTGGGTAAATTTAAATTTGATATATTAATTAACATCGATATTTAGAATATAATTAACCGAGGCTCGTCTCTCGAGTGCAAAGGGTTAACCCTTTGCAGTCGGCAGTTTCGTAGTTACTTTTTCGTCAAAGAATTTAAAATCAATATATAGATATCAAAGCGTACGGTGTTTGTTAAAACCGATTTGTTGCGTTTAACCCTTTGAGAACGAGTGTCATAATATACGTGAAAATTCTTTTATTTTTTATAGTGAAAGCTGCTTGGAATACAGCGAAAAATAATTTTAACATTAGCGTCGATGTTGGAGATATTTTTTAATTCAAAAAATTTCCCTCGATTTATCTTTAATTATTTAGTATATACTCGATCTATCTTTAACTTCGTTTCTCGTCCGCAAAGGGTTAATACTACTTATAACGCGTAAGAATACAAAATTAGAATCCCTGTTATTTTCTAAAATCGACTTTTGCGATTTAAAAGTGTCCCTAATTACGGTAACACCGACCGCAAAGGGTTAATACTACTTATAATACGTAAGAATACAAAATTAGAATCTCTATAATATTCGAAAATCAACTTTTACGATTTAAAAATGTCCCTAATTACGGTGACACCGACCGCAAAGGGTTAATACTACTTATAACACGTAAGAATACAAAATTAGAATCTCTATAATATTCGAAAATCAACTTTTACGATTTAAAAATCTCCCCAATTACGGTGACACCGACCACAAAAGGTTAATACTACTTATAACACGTAAGAATACAAAATTAGAATCTCTATAATAATCGAAAATCAACTTTTACGATTTAAAAATGTCCCTAATTACGATGACACCGACCACAAAAGGTTAAACTTCAAAATTTCCACTTTAAACCTCATGTTCGAATTTTTCTTTCGACACACGCACAGCGTCGTTTTCTCAATGTCGCCCGCTGTTCCATTCTTCGAAGCCTCTACTTTTCCATTCTTCAAAGCCTCTACTTTTCCATTCATCGTTCATTTCACTATAACAGCATGAAGGTTCCCGACGTATCCTGAAATATCGCCAAGACACGGATAGCGATGCCGGGATCCGCGGCGCGTATTCGTCGAGCGTGCTTTTTCTAATTCGAGGCACGGTGCACGAGCCTCTGTTCGATCCGGTGTGACTTTCCCCCTCGGAGAAAGGGTTACCGTGCTTCCTGCGCCGATCCTCTCGAGTTTCTCCGTTGTAACGAGGTGTCAGGGCATATTGCTACGATCCTGTGATCCCCTGGACACATTCGAACCAAGAGACGCCGGCTCGTCTTACGTCTGGACCTCTCTTCTTTTCCCTTCCGTCTCTTCCTTCGGTATTCAACCCCGCCCTCTCCTCTCCTCTCCTCTCTCTCGCTGTCCCGCCATGCAAATTCCCCGGTTAAAGGTTCCCGGAAAATCGCGGCGCGCTGGAACGCGAGCGGAGAGCTGCCTTATAACCGCTCATAAAAATGTACGCGCTGTCGTCGTTTCGCCGCCTCCTCGGGCTCGCTCGATTCTGGAATTCAGTGGGTGCAGCGCGCGCTGCGCGCGCCGCCGCGACGCGGATGCGCGCGCACACACAGCGCGGCGGCGACTCGCCGGAGTTTCGATTTCAGCGAACCGGCGAAAGCTGCGAGGTTCGAGGAAAAGTCCCCGCGGCGCGCGGCCACTGCCAGAATCACGCCACCATTTTCGCCGCGGCCATTTTCCCGCCGCTGTCATCGAGTCCGCTCGGTTCCGCTCGGTTCGGCTCGGTTCGCGCCGGTTATCACTGGTTTTAATACGAGAACTTCGGATTTACAATGAAATATATTTTCACGAATGAAGATAATTGCAGTGATGGGATTGATTTGAATCGAAGTAGGCAAAAATTAGAATAAAATATTTAGAAAGGGTCATTTTGATATTTTTTGTCACTTCAGTTGGTTTGGTTCGGTTCGCGACGGTTATCACCGGTTTTAATACGAGAACTTCCGATTTACAATGAAATATATTTTCACGAATGAAGATAATTGCAGTGATGGGATTGATTTGAATCGAAGTAGGCAAAAATTAGAATAAAATATTTAGAAAGGGTCATTTTGATATTTTTTGTCACTTCAGTTGGTTTGGTTCGGTTCGCGACGGTTATCACCGGTTTTAATACGAGAACTTCCGATTTACAATGAAATATATTTTCACGAATGAAGATAATTGCAGTGATGGGATTGATTTGAATCGAAGTAGGCAAAAATTAGAATAAAATATTTAGAAAGGGTCATTTTGATATTTTTTGTCACTTCAGTTGGTTTGGTTCGGTTCGCGACGGTTATCACCGGTTTTAATACGAGAACTTCCGATTTACAATGAAATATATTTTCACGAATGAAGATAATTGCAGTGATGGGATTGATTGGAGTCGAAGTAGGCAAAAATTAGAATAAAATATTTAGAGAAGGTCATTTTGACATTTTCTATCACTTTAGTTGGTTTGGTTCTGTTCGCGACTGTTATCGCCGGTTTTAATACGAGAACTTCCGACCTATAATGAAATATATTTTAAAGAATGAAGTTAATCGTAAGAGTGCGAGGAAAATGAATAATTAGGAATAATTGTGAATTCGATATGAATCGAAGTTGGCAAAAATTTTGTCAAAAATTGAAATAAAATATCTGGAAAGAGTCATTTTGATACCTTTTGGTAGTTTTAGTGTTAAGAAAGAGTTATTTTGACACCTTCTTTGACTGAGTCCGTTCGGTTCGGTTGGGTTTGGTTCGCGCCGGCTTTAACACTAGAACTACCGATTTATAATGAAATATATTTTAACAAATGAAGGTAATTGTAGTGGTACGAGGAAAATAACTAGGAATAATGGTTTCGATCTAAATAAAAGTAAGCAAAAATTAAAATAAAATATCTGGAAAAAGTCACTTTGACACCTGCTGTCACCGAGTCGGTTCGGTTCGGACTGGTTACCACCGGTTTTAACCATAGAACCACCGACCTATAACGAATCATAGTGAAGATAATCGTAATGGTGCAAGGAAAGGAACTAGGAATAATTGTTCCGATCTGAATGAAAGTAGGCGAAAATTAAAGTAAAATATCTGGAAAGAGTCAATTTGACATCTGTTACCGAATCGGTCCGGATCGATTCGGATCGGTTCGGTTCGGACTGGTTACCGCCGGTTTTAACCCTAGAACCACAAGTATCGAAATATATTTTTCACGAACGAAGATAATCGCAGCGGTACGAAAGAAATGAACGACGCACAATTGTGTTTCGATCTGAATGAAAATAGTCAAAAAATCAAATAAAATATTTGAAAAGTCATTTTTTTACTTTGGTACTTCTACTGTTAAACCCCGAACGGAGAGAAAATTTGAAATTATTCATTCCTGTCCACTGGAGTTCTATCTGTCAGCGAACAGACGGAACGAGAGTGGAAAAGCACGTGGGCCCGGTTGACCGTTATTAAAATAAAGTAGAGAGCAGGAGCGACGTGGGTCGTTGCCGATAATACCGAATCGCGGTTATTGCGAAACGATATTCAGCTGTGTATCGTACGCAAGGTGGGTTTGGCATCTCTCGAAGGTATTAGTTAGCATTCTACGTAAGTACAAGCTGCAACCGACCGTTTTCCCGCTCTCTTTCTCTTTTTCTCATTACGACGCACATCGGCTTGCTTCCACCACCCGGCAGGCCCCTAATCCCTGCCGGTCCCGCTCTCTTGTTCTCTTTCACCGAGGCGTCTATAATTATGCCTTTCCCTCGGGAGCAAGTGGGCGCCTATTTTTGCGCTGCAACTCTCCGCCGTTATACGTATAAGTGCATCTCCGGCTGTGACGTAATTCATTCATTCATTCATTCATTAAGTTCGGCCGCGTGGGAGAGGCCGCCGCTCTGATAAGTATCGTAGCAAAAGCGTTAGGTCACTCTTAGGACTTTTACTTTTACCGTTGCCTGCCTTTGTTGCGTGATTTTAACACCGGCACGCCGTTGGAACTGGTTTCTATCGTGAATCTAGATCTCGCGTGCGTGCGATTAGTAAAAATTAACGCCAATGGAAGCGTATTTTATTTATACCCGCGTTGTCTAATTTCATTTTGTTTAACGCTAGGTTACAAGGGACCTGAGAATTTGACGAGTAGGTTGCATTAATTATACTTGTGTTAACTTTGTTAATATTGCAATTGTTTTTGAATTAAACTCTAAATAATAAAATAAGTGTAAATTTATTGTAAATGTAAATAGTAAATCTGACTAGTTGTAGTAAATTTAGTTTTAATTATTCAGGTGTTTTTATATTTTTCTTATTTATTTCTTTCTTTTTTATTTGCGCGATGAAATTCGATCCAAGGATGTTGCGTCTATGTAGCGAATGAATGTAAACGTTGCACCGATGCGATATGATTGGTATTATTTTATTGGTTGGTCACGAGTGCACTTTTGCGTTCGTGCTAGAACCTTGCTGATCAGTCATGAGGTGTTTTATGATATTATTAAACATATGTTACACTCGGGACTTGTCTTGCGTGTTACTTTTTATTCTTATACGGTTGCTGAGGTGGTGAGTTACTTTTTGCGCACACTTTGTCGTCGATTAATATTTATATGACTTTCTACTTGTTCGAAACGGAGAAAATTTCCCGTTTACAATCGCGTTTATGAAGCGTTCAAAGCTTCTATGTAGTACACAACACTCTTGTGCGCTCTACGCAGGGAAGTAATTTATTTCATTTATATAATCGAAATTAAAACCGATTATTTTTTATCCGGAGTAGATTGGAAATAATTGGGAACAAAGTACCTTGAAAAATGAAAAAATCTTGATACAGATGAACTATTCACTGTCCAAGCGTTAAAGAAGTCGATATATATCTTGAATTTTCTAGCTTGAATTCGTGAAGTTCTTGAAATTATAAATATAATCGAAATTAAAACCGATTATTTTTTATCCGGTGTAAATTGAAAATAATTGGGAACAAAGTACCTTAAAAAATGAAAAAATCTAGATATAAATGAACTATTCACTGTCCAAGCGTTAAAGAAGACGATATCTATCTTGAATTTTCTAGCTTGAATTCGTGAAGTTCTTGAAATTATAAATATAATCGAAATTAAAACCGATTATTTTTTATCCGGCGTAAATTGAAAATAATTGGGAACAAAATACCTTGAAAAATGAAAAAATCTAGATATAAATTAACTATTCACTGTCTAAGCGTTAAAGAAGACAATATCTATCTTGAATTTTCTACCTCGAATACTTGAAATTTTTGGAATTATAAATATAATCGAAATTAAAACCGATTATTTTTTATCTGGCGTAAATTGAAAATAAGCGGGAACAAAGTACCTTGAGAAATGAAGAATTCTAGATATAGGTGAACCGTTCTTTGTCCAAGCGTTAACGAAGGCAATATCTATCCTGCATTTTCTATCTCGAATCCGTGATGCTATTCCGTGAAATTTTTGGAATCACAAGGGTTCGCCAGGGACCGGAGAAAGAAGCGTATTAATCCGTCGTCATTTTTCTTCGGTAGGAAACGTCTGGTCGACGAACCAGGATGCCTGGACTGCCTGCACCAAGAATTAGGAGGTCGGTCGCCGAAATGTCAGACTAGTAAAACCTGATTCGGGAATGCCGACCGGCATCAGGCGGCGATCAAAGAGGGCCTTTTTCTTTTTGCCATTCTTCCTCCCCCCTCCTGTAACATGCTCGGTAATACGCTCTCTATGAGAGATCTCATCCAGGAATCTATAACAGAGCCCAGTGGCCATGTTGTAATCTCAAATTCGCGGACAACGACGGCCACGCAAAACCGAGATCTAAACTGGCATTAGATAGAATTTATTCTTAGTAATAAGAAAGGAAACACCGTGGAGATAAATACGAAGAGAAGGGATGGAGTATCGCTGTTGGGCAATTAACACTTTGCACTCGATGGATTTTTTCGTTATAGAAATGTAATAATTCGGATATCTTCTACCATAAAGTTACGGATAATTTAAATTTAAATAATTTAATAAATAAGAAATTCTATGAAAATTAAGGCACGAAATTATTTTATCTCAACGTTCCTCGCATCGGTGTGTAATTTTAAATTTAACCCTTTGCGGTCGGTGTCTCCGTTACCGGGACATTTTTAAATCGTCGTAAAAGTCGATTTTAGAAAATTACAGAGATTTAAAATTTTGTGTTCTTAGTATTGAACACAGTAAATCGGTTTTAACAAATACCGTGCGTTTT
>NIJG01000092.1:417018-428918 GCA_002201625.1 Euglossa dilemma | reverse complement strand
ACAAGCCAGGCCACGTATGCGAACGTCTCTCCTTTGGCTTCTTCCTCGTTCCTCGAGAGACTCTTTCCGCTTGGCCCCGTTTGCGGCTTTAAATGGAATCGACTCGGACCACCGACCACCGGTTTAATTATCATCCCGACATTTTTCTTCCGGGACTAGGTCTCTTCACACCAGAACTGTCGGAATCGATGTGATTTAACCCTAGATTCATAAACATACGTCTCTCATACACCGTCAACTAAAAGAACTCTTATAGCTTGTGTATGGAACTTCGCGATAGTTTGTTCCTAGAATACTCGGATTGATTTTTTCATTTCTTTCTTTTTCGTGTTTAAATTGTCAATAAAAGTTGTTTCTAACTAATATTTGTAGAGGTTTATTAATATCTCCCGTAATACTTAAATTAGGTGACCTTAAAAGTAAGGTGTATCAGAGACATATGTTTATGAACCATGTAACCGTAAATATAGTTTATGAATCTAGGGTTAATATATTAGGTTCTTTCGCGGTGATATTTACATTCCTCGTCACAATTTATAAACTATATCGATGATTAACGTCTTTGTCAACGAAATAGGAAGAAGTCGTAGAACAAAAGGGCGACTAAATTTTTTCTTAATATTTAAAGGTTTATTCGACGTATAATTTTAAATGGTAAAAGTAAAAACCGGAACGAATTTATGGGACGACCTAATATTTGGTATATTTGGTAAAGGTCCATTCCCTAGACTAGAGCTTTTAGAGGCTTTATAGGGTCTTCCTAGGGTGGTAGCAGCTCCAGAAATCGATTCGGATCATTAACCATGGGTTTAATTAACATTCCGACATTTTTCTTTCGAGACTAGGTCTCTCAACACCGGCATATTATTGGAATCAATAATACGATGTGATTTAATATACTTGGTATATGTTATTTGGTATATTTGGTTTAGTAAAGGGTCCATTCCCTAGACTAGAACTTTTAGAGGCTTTATAGGGTCTTCCTAGGGTCTAGTAACCCTAGAAATCGACTCGGATCATTAACCATGACGCATCGTGTAAACGGTTTTCCGATATTTTATTTTATTCTTTTATAATTATTTTATTTGATGCTAGACGCAAATATACCTGTTGGAATTAATGATGCGATGTGATATGATATATTTGGTCAGGGTTTGTTCCCTAGATTCGAGCTTCAGATGTTTTAAAAGGCCTTCCTAGGGTCTAGCAGCCCTAAAAATCGATTTGGATCATTAACCATGGGTTTAATTATCATCCCGCCATTTTTCTTCCGCTCTTTTGACACCGGAATTCTGTCAGTCAGGTGAAAATCGTTTTTCTCTGAGAATATACATATGTATCTATGACGCATCGTGTAAATAATTTTTCGGTATCCCATTTCATTTGATTATTTTTCTTTTATAATTGCTTTTTATACATAATTGTGTATATATAGTCCAAAATAACATTGCGAGCTTCTGCATATCTGGAAATACTCGCGTAGGTTTTCCTTTAGAAGTTTTTAAAGGTTTTGCAGGACGTTGCTAGGGCCAATCAATCTAGTTTTAAAAATCGACTCGGACCATCGATCATTGATTTAATTATTACCTCGTTATTTTTCTTCATGAGTCAGGTCTTTACAATCTACAGTCTTACATCACCATGTAACCAAAGATTTTTCGGATATTTTATTACATATTCATTTTCCGAGATCATATGCATATGTATCGTGTAAACAATTTTCCAATATTTCGTTCCATTTTACTTTTTCTTTATAATATATTGATATATATATTTCCTATGCTACTCAGGTATAGTACACTAATTACTAGAGTAATAGTAATTACAGAGTAATTAATAGTCTAGTGTAGCTAACGAGATAGAGCCACGATTGAAGATAAGTTACTAAGTATTTTTACACAAAAGTAAATTATAACACAGTATTTACTATTACTTTATTGTTATTGTAGTTATATTATCATGTATATAGCAGGAAGATTCTAAAAAAAAATGAATTGAAAATGAACTGTAGCAAACGTGGGACTTCTTTTCGGGTCCATCCGGTATATGGAATTCGGAGTAATCGGTCGTGCATGATTTCTCGTCGTTTTATTGGAACGGATCGGCACGGGGTCTGTAGGAGAAAGGTAGTGGGTATTTTTTTCTCGGTTTGCCCGGCATTAATTAAAAGTTCACGCTGCGATTGCAGCGGCCAGGTAAAGTGAAACCGGAAGACGTGGCTGGATGTTCTACAGGCCGAGCGTGACGTGTTTCAAGATATTCTAACTAGGAATTTTTGTAATTTAAATCGACAACCGCCCGGTTGCGTTTCATATAACGAGACACAATAATTGATGCGGGTGGTGAAAAGCGACCAGGCTTAATGAATCCAGACGAATCGGGTATCCGATAAATTAGATCTAATCCAATAACCTCTCTCTACAATAAAACTCGTTAAACAATAAAAAGTAAAATTGGGAAACCTGTCAACCCAGTTCATCGCCAAGCGAATTTAGAGCGTCTTCAAATTTAACCATATTTAATTACAGATATAGTACCAAAGTAGCACTTACAATAATTTAAAAATGAAATTATTCGCCTTTTATAATAATTCGTAACTTAAATGACTCTATAAATTTATTTACGATCAATTGCAATTAATCTACACTTGTAACGTAATGTCAGGAATATTTAGAGCATCTTGAAACCTAATAATATAATATTTAGTCGCAGATATAATAGTAAAATGGCACTTATAGTAATTTAAAAGTGAAAAAATCTTTATCTATTCTAATAATTCCTAACTCAAACAGTTATAAACTCATTCTTTGGTAAATTGTAATCAATCTACACTTGTAACGCACTGTCAGGAATATTTAGACCATCTTGAAATATAATAATATAATATTTAGTCGCAGATATAGTACCAAAATGGCACTTTACTTATAGTAATTTAAAAGTGAAAAAATCTTTATTCTAATAATTCCTAACCCAAACAGTTATAAACTCATTCTTTGGTAAATTGCAATCAATCTACACTTGTAACACACTGTCAAGAATATTTAAAGCACCTTAAAATCTAATGGTTCTAAATTTCACTAAAATATATACTACTACATTAACACTTTTCTCACAATAATTTGAAAATAAAAAAGATCGTTCATCCTTTCTAATAATTCTTAACTCAAACAGCTATAAACTTATTCCGCGATCATTTGCAATCAATCTAAACAAATCGAATCTTCTTCTTCCCTTTTCTTAACCTAAACCTGCCCAGTAAATCCATGCAAACGACGAAAATACGAGAAAAATCGGCATCGTACATTTATTCGAATAAACCTAATGAAATTGTGAAAACAGTCGATGAATAAATCATAAAAGAATAATTAGAAAATCCTTATAAATCAGCATAAACCTCCGCTCCTTTCACCGTTTGCATACTCAGAAGCTTCTACCCTCTCCTCCCTCCTCGATTTTAATACTCGCAATTCCAGGTCAAGTTCGTTGCGCGCACGATCTCGTAACTTGCCGCGTTTCGCGCGTTTGTTTCTCCGGCGGAATGAAATTAGCGCAATCAGACGGAAGATAACTATGCATAAGCCGCGAGCGTTAACATTGACGCATGAAAGTGCAGCGATCGTAAAGCGAGAGAAACGCTGCAAACCGTGAATCGGCTTCACGCTTGCGAATCGCCCGTACATTTCCCATCCTCGGGTTTCTCTCTTGCAACCAGCAAGAAGAACCATCATCCCCATTGCTACCCTCATAACGTCGATCAGGGTAATACTTGCTTCTGTTTGCGCGTTATTTGACACGTAATGGCTCCTATTCGCTGACTATTGTCCACGGAACACGGTTTGCAAGCTTGTGTAATGGACATAGCCGTGCAATATCGGACAAAGGAGAGTGCAAGGCCTGTGGGTCACCGATTTAGCTCGAATTTTGCATATTAGCAGATTTCGTTCCCTTGTTTAGGAAAATATACACTATTATAGGAGAAAATATTCAATGTTATATTGGAGTTCGAATATCGGTGAATGGGTAAATTAATTCTTTGCACTCGAGAGACTACTGTCAATCACCATAAAATTTTAAAGACCCATATTAATTAATATGTTAAATTTAACGTAACATAACAACATGCGAGATATCGAAATCACATAATTTTACGTGTTATTATACGATTCTTTATTAACCACTCAAAAAAATAACGTCAGTTTTATAGCAGAAAATTTCTAAATTTCTACTCTTCTGTAGCGAAAAAAATCGTCTAGTGCAAAGGGTTAATTTTAATTTTTTTAACTTCTTAACATACAATGACGAGTTAGATTCGTCATTTGTTTCAAAACCCTTCTTTAACTTTTGTAAGTATTTCTCTCAATTGTATATGAAGAGGTAAGTTTTATGAATGAATCTTATCAATAAAAGTCCAATATCTGAGAAAAATATATATTCTTTTTCAGCTTCCATTCTCTAGTTCAACTTAGCGAAATAAAATAATATTTTTCAATCGCATTAAGTGTATTTAATGTGTATGTCAAGGGGTTAAATGTCTCTCTTACTTTACATAAGATTATCCTACGTAAAAATGCATAAAAGAGCGTCTTTCAAGCCTTTATATTTCATTCAAAAATTATATGTACTCTAAGATAAAATCATTTTATACGACGTTATAACATAAATGTTTATTTTATTAAGTAGTTGCACGGTAAATTAATTTAAAGTAGATAAGTAACAGTTATTGGATGTGGATTAATTTTATTTGATACAATCAATACGCGTCTATATTTATTATAATTTTTATAACTTATTTAAAATCTATTATGCATTTTTATGAAAAGACATTTAAGAAAATGAAAAAAAATTTACCCATTCACCGGTATTCGAAATTCAGTATAACATTATTGAGCATTTGCTTGTATAATTATAAATTTGCATAAACAGGGGTAGAAAATCTGTCAATGTGCAAAATTTAAACTAAATTGGCGACCCACAGGTTTTGCACTCTCCTTGTTAGATGTGAATGCAATATACTTTGACAAATATATTACTTCCTGCGGTATTACTCGATAGTCCTTTCTATTTTTGCAATATATGGCATGTAATGACTGCTATTCACTGACTGCGACCTGCGTCAATCAGCAGACACTTCGAATATTAGTTTGGTGTGTATGAAATGTCGGATTTGAACACATTGTTGACTCGTGATCGGTGCGCTTTTGTTTCGCGTCAGCTTCGTTCTGTTAATGCATTCTTTAGCTAAGAAAACCCGTCAAATTATCTCCTTTGTTATAAAAAAGAAATTTTGAAAGGAATTTCATATCCACATCCAATTCCAAAGAAATAACCAATGACACTAGATAAACTCTGAGAAAAACTGTCACTCAAAAATGTGTTCAGTGAAAATATAAAACTGCATATCTCCAAAACAAATAACAAAAAAATAAATACTTTTGAGAAGATTTTCTTTAATGAAACGTGACTATAAACGAGGTTATACCAAAAACAAAAGTATAATGAAAACAGAACCATATAAAAAAGAAATTATGAAATAAATTTCATCTCCACACCCAATTCCAAAGAAATAACCAATGACACGAGATAAACTCTGAGAAAAACTGTCACTCAAAAAGGTATTAAAATGCATATCTCCAAAACAAATAACAAAAAATGAAATACTTTTAAGAAAATTTTCTTTATCGAAATGTGACTCTAGTAACGGACAGTGCAATTACAACTGAAGTAATGCCAAAAACAGAAGTATAATGAAAACAGGCCCATTGGACCAGGGAAATATTTCGGAAATGTCGCGGCTGCGCGAGGCGGACATCGAGCGGAATTCGATTATAAACGTATTTACGAGCACTGGCCGGTTAATGGTTCGTTTTATGAACGAGCTGTTGCGGAACGAAATTCATCCGTACGTGGAGCGAACGTAATCGGGGACCGCTATATAAGAGAGAGGGAGAGACAGGGAGTCTCTCGGTTAGAGAGAAAGGCTTCCTTGTCGTGAAACGCGCGTCGACATTGAGCGATTGTATCCCGAACGTTGTCCTTGAGGAAAGAGTTACGGTCCGTATCCGCGGCGGAGAGGAATCTGGACCAACCGGATTTCCACTGATTGTGCCAGACGCCATGGATGACACAGTTTGCAGAAACGCCCACGGTGTCGTATGTCCCTTCGAACGCCTCCGCAGAGGCCACGTGCTCCTAAAGGATACTCCGTTATTATACCATCCACCGATTTTCCCTCTTTTTCTCCCACACGCCTCTCTCGTTGCTCGGCGAGATGCGTACGCTACGTATGACGCTTGGTTTAGCCCACGTAGATCTGCGATAGGCTCTGTCTCTCTTCATAGCCCACGTAACGGGTCCATGGCTTCCTCGTCACCGAGGTCTAGGTTTGTTTCAGCTGTTAGAGTCTCCGGTGGGTCCTGTTCTCATCTGTGTAGCCTCTGTCGTCGGCTTTCCTAGGAGAGCTTTGACGGTCTATCACAGGCTCTGTTAGGCTTTGCTAAGCTCTGTTAGGTTCTAGATTCGTCGTTGCCAAACTCTCCAGGTAGTGGAGCATTGTTGGTCACGGGTAGAGTCTGTTAGAGTTACTTAGACTCTATCTTCGTCATTGCCTTTTCCAGGAGAGCTTTGGCGGTCTATCATAGGCTCGGTTAAGCTCTGGTAAGCTCTGTTAGGTTCTAGATTCGTCGTTGCCAAACTCTCCGGGTAGTGGAGCATTGTTGGTCACGGGTAGAGTCTGTTAGAGTTCTAACTACTCTATCTTCGTCATTGCCTTTTCCAGGAGAGCTTTGACGGTCTATCACAGGCTCGGTTAAGCTCTGGTAAGCTCTGTTAGGTTCTAGATTCGTCGTTGCCAAACTCTCCGGGTAGTGGAGCATTGTTGGTCACGGGTAGAGTCTGTTAGAGTTACTTAGACTCTATCTTCGTCATTGCCTTTTCCAGGAGAGCTTTGACGGTCTATCATAGGCTCGGTTAAGCTCTGGTAAGCTCGGTTAGGTTCTAGATTCGTCGTTGCCAAACTCTCCGGGTAGTGGGGCTTTGTTGGTCACGGGTAGAGTCTGTTAGAGTTACTTAGACTCTATCTCGTCATCGCCTTTTCCAGGAGAGCTTTGATGGCCTATCATAGGCTCTGTTAGGCTCTGTTAGACTCTGCTAAGCTCTGCTAGGTTCTAGATTTGTCGTTGCCAAACTCTCCGGGTAGTGGAGCTTTGTTGGTCACGAGTAGAGTCTGTTAGAGTCAGCTAGAGTCACTTAAACTCTATCTTTGTCCTCGCCTTTCCTAGTAGAGCTTTCATTGTCTATGATGGGCTCTGTTAAGCTCTGGCTTCGTCGTTGCCAAACTCTACGGGTAGTAGAGCTTTGTTGGTCACGGGTAGTCTGTTAGAATCACTTAGACTCTATCTTCGTCATCGCCTTTCCTAGTTGAGCTTTGACGGTTTATGATAGGCTTTGCTAAGCTCTGTTAGGCTCTGGCTTCGTTGTTGTCAAACTCTGCGGATAGTAAAGCTTTGTTGGTCACTGGTTGAATCTGTTAGAGTAACTTGGACTTTATCTTCGTCATCGCCTTTCCTAGTAGAGCTTTGACGGTCTATGATAGGCTCTGTTAGACTCTGTCTTTGTCACAGTTTCTCCTAATAGAGAGTTTTAATGGTCCCTAATAGACTCTCCTAGACTCTACCTTTGTTTTTGCTAAACTCTCCGGTTAGTAGAGCCTTGTCATCACCTCACCTACTACTTAGAGCTCCAACAATCTCTGATACACCGAAGAACATAACTGTAGTGCCACATCTGTTTCAGATTATTTCGTACTTCTGCATAGGAATGCGAAAAAGTCGATTATACGAGGAACGATAAATATTGGTAGTGCTATAGTTACGCTCCTCGGTATAGACTCTGTACCTCTCTGTCTTCGTCTTTGCCAAACTCTCTAGGTAGTAGACCTACTTTGTTGGACATACTGGTAGAGACTGTTAGAGTCTGTTAAACTCTATCTTTGTCATCACCTCTCCCAGTAGAGCTTTAATGGTCTCTGTTAGGCTCTGTTCGGCTCTAGTCCTCGTCACAGCCAAACTCTCCGCGTAGTAAAGCTCTGTTAGTCACTGTTAGAGTCTATTAGACTCAGTCTTTGTCGTCGTCTCTCCCGGTAGAGCTTTGACGATCTCTGATCGACTCTGTTGGGTTCTGTTCAGCTCTGTCTTCGTTATAGAGTCTGTTAGGTTCCGTTGCTATCAAACCGTTCCGAATCTCGTACAGCAGATCTCTGTTGGACTCTGTTGAACTCTCTTGGGCCGCGTTCAATTCTGTTCTGGCACGTGATCATGGGAATCTCTTGGTAGATGAACGGTATCGATAGCGTCCGGTAGAGAGTGTCAGCGTTGACTGGACGTTAGCTCACTGTCAGGCTTCTCCTCTCGCTGATCGCGCGAATACCTGGCGCTACGGAGAACCGTGACACGATCTCTCTCTCTTTCTCTCTCTCTCTGTCTCTCTACTCTGTCCGCGGTTCTGGCCTTCACCCTGAATATAGCATCGCCGAGGCTAAGACAGAGAGCAGCCTGTTTCGTCTCGACTAATTAGCGACGTTTCACGGCTGTCCGCAGATGCTAACTGCTTCTCGGAAAAAAGACGAAACAGAGTATCATGGAGCATCTCGAGAGTTCTTTGGAACTCGCGCTGATGACGGAGGCTACTGGGTAAGCGCTGTCGTTACGATTGCGTTGCAGTTTCAACCGAGACCCGGCGAAGTGATTAATTGCTCCTGTTACGCTGTGTCAAATCTTTGTTTTTTAAATTATTTCCTTCTCTTTTCTTCTCTCCTTCTCGCTATCTTTGTCATAGACCAAATGTAAATCGGGTTTTCGAATAACACGTTTGTCTATCGTAGTTATTTTCACGAAATTCTCAGGGTATCATTCTAAAATTATTGTCTTCTCTTTTGTTCTCTCCTTCTCGCTATCTTTGTCATAGACGAAATGTAAATCGGGTTTTCGAATAACACGTTTGCCTATCGTAGTTATTTTCACGAAATTCTCAGGGTATCATTTTTAAATTATTTCCTTCTCTTTTCTTTTCTCCTTTTCGCTATCTTTGTCATAGACGAAATGTAAAGCGAGTTTTCGAATAACACGTTTGGCTATCGTAATTATTTTCACGAAATTCTCAGGGTATCATTTTTAAATTATTTCCTTCTCTTTTCTTCTCTCTTTCTCGCTATCTTTGTTATAGACCAAATGTAAATCGAGTTTTCAAATAATACATTTGTCTATTATAACTATTTGCACGAAATTCTCAGGGTATCAATTATATTAAAGATATATTTTAGGAATTTTGGATGTTTAACAGAAACAAGGTGTTTTTAACTATGCGGGTTAATTAAAAAAAATTAAATTTATAATTTACTCTGTGCACTTAAGAGGCAACTGTTAGTTGCCATAAAATTTTGGAGACTCATATTAATTTAATATATCAAATTTAAGATAATATAAGGATATACGATATATCGAAGTCAAATAATTTTATCACTCAAAAAAATAACGTCAGTTTTATAGCAGAAAATTTATAAATCTGTACTTTTCTCTAGCCAAAAAATCGTCGAGTGCAAAGGGTTAAAGACAGATTTACAAAACGGTTATTTAGGCCACTATAGGTTTAGTATTAACCCTTTGTAGCTTTAATATTAACCATACATAGCGAAAAATAATTTTACTATCGTCGTCGATGTTGTACATATTTTTTTTTAATTCAGAAAATTCTCCTCAGTTCGTTATTTTAAATTATTTAGTATATACTCAGGTTCTCTTCCCTAATACTAAAGCTGTAATATATGCATGCAGTTGGTATTAATTAAAATGATATAATGAAATTAAAAGACCATACGTAACCACGATCATATTTTAATTAAATATCGATACAAGGTTTACCAAAAACAGCGAGTTATTTTCAACAATTGCGGAAGTAAAATGTCCAAAACGAATTATTTTGATTTTTATCATATTTCTAGTGTTAATTATGTCTTTTTCACGTATCCTCGCTCCCGATAGGTCACGTAGCCTAAACACTTGATCGCATTCCTAGACTTTCTGTCTTCGCTTGCATTCGGCACCACCATAAATATTATACCGTGCATCTCCTATCCTCTTAAACTGTCAGTTTTGTCCTAAATACACTTGACATTCTTCCAGGGCCACACTCGTTCTATTCCTGCAATATTTTAACAAAAAAAAAAAACAGAATTAGTTTGTAGGAGATTAAATAACGCAGAGTACCGTTCGGTAACGAAATGTTTTATTTTTAGTATATTCTTTTATTTTTAGTTTGCGAAATATTGTCCTCGAAACGCATCCCCTGTAATCTTATAGGTGTTGTTCCCTCTTCGTGGTCGTGTTTTCCGATCCTGACATTCGATCCTGTATCCAAACATCCCCATCTGTGTCCAATGTCCTTGAACCTCGACGATGTTCTCCTAGAAATGCAGCAAAGAACTTTCTTCTGCCTAAAGACGTGCAGCCTTCGTGAAAGTTGCTCATAAATTTTAACACATTGCATATGGGTGACGAGATATCTCGTTTTCAGGTTTCTTCGGCTCAATTTAGGATTTAAGGAATTAAAAATAGATTTTCTTGTTAGGTTACCAGGGTAACGAAGTCTCGTGTATTCTTCTAACAAATGATTAGTGAAAAAATATGAACGTCGACATTCCGAGAGCGTAAAAATAAATATAAAAATAATAGCCGTTAATTAAATTGGTAGCTTTGTGTCGATCGTGTATTATTGTTGTACAGCATTTTATTATTTCAAAATTCGCGTTTTAATTTATAAGAAAACAGCTTTTTAAAAAATATTTATACTTTCAAAAAACATATAGTAATTTTATGAATTCCTTATGTGAATATGACAATAATTTTTGCGAAAACCGAAACATATTCTCAAATTTCAAGACGTTTAGAATATTTTGAGGTCAGGTCGGAGTAAAACAAACAAATAAAAAATATGAAAAATTTGAGACGAACTCATTTGTCCTCGTATGCACCGGCTGAAACAGCGTATCAGTTTGCATAACGAATTTATTTACGTGCAATGATAACGTTTCTTAGATATTAGCATAAAAGAGGCAAAAGTAAAAGTCGAAAAGCAGATTTATGATAGGGTTCCTTCAGGGATGGTCGGCCATGGGACAAATGCGTGACGTTGACCAGGCACCGAGCCCATTGATGGTTGTTGGCCCAAAGTTGACTAGCTATCAAGTGATGTAAATGATGTAAAATAATTTTTTGACGTTAGAACTACGCGTTGCCATTAGACAAATGGACCGAAGCCTAAAGAAAAATTATTTTCTTGACAATTTTATAAAATAAACCCATCTTTTCGATTCAATATCTTAACAGTGACATATAATTCTCATTCCTCGATTTTCGCGACATTTATGTATGCGATGTCAACAGGCAGAGTTAACCCCTTGACACAAATTAAATACACTTGATGCGATTGAAAAATATTATTTCATTTCGCTAAGTTGAACTAGAGAATGAAAGCTGAAAGGGAATATATTTAAAAAAAAATTATTGCATTTTTATTGATAAGATTGATTCATGAAATATTATTCCTTGACATACAATGGAGAGAAATACTTACCAAAGTCAAAGAAGGGCCTTGAAATAAATGACAAGTCTAACTCGTCATTGTATGTTAAGGGGTTAAGAATCATAGTGACACGGAGCCATCGATTTCACTCGAATGATCCTCCTCGGCATGTTGCAATGACTTCGATTGTCCATACGCCGGAAGTGGTGATGCAGTGTAAAACAAAATCTCCGGTGACACCACGTTCTTGATATTAGAACCCTAACATTAACCCATAACAATTAACTTATATTAAGTCTGTTAACACTAGATTTACGGGGGTTTTT
>NIJG01000092.1:400586-416945 GCA_002201625.1 Euglossa dilemma | reverse complement strand
ATGGGTTTAATTTGAAAACAATCGCAATATTAACAGACTTAATTTAAATTAATTAAATCTGTTAATATCGTATAATTGAAGCACCCATCCGTCAAATTGACGGATCCCGTAAATCTAGTGTTAATGTTGTAATTGTTTTCAAATTAAACTTATGTTTCTTTTATAGAAAATACGTGATTTCCTTAATCTGTAAATATGACAAATGTTACTAGAAATAGGTATATAGAAAACGTCCGTAAATCTAGTGTTAAACAAATGGCCCTCTAGCATGCTGCCTAAAGAACAGTTATATTATTAACAATTTTATAAAATAAGCCTATCTTTTCTATCCAATATCTAAACAGAGCGACACTTCCTCCTTGATCGACGAGTCTACTCGTCATTCCCGTGACACGTATAACCCGCAGCTAACCGCTTAGAAACGCATCACCAAGATGATCACACAACACCACGTTCAAATGCGATCAACTCTAAAATGTCCGCTGCTTGTGACTGTTACAGAGGAGGAAGAGATCGACGTGGTGACGTTCGAGAAGCCATGCCGACCAGCAGCGTTGCCGACGTACCCGAGCCTAGCCGACCAGCAGCATTTCCAGCTGACGGTGAACACAGCGTTCAAAGAGAAGGCCCCGGGTCCGAGACCACGTGGTCGACCACCTTCGAACCCTGCGCGGAAGAGAACAGCGCAACCGGAGCACAAGCCAGCGAAACGAGCTCGTCACAGGACCTATCAGAGGAGGAGCAAGGTTAGCCGATGCATGTCGACATCGTCGTCGTCGTCACCGCCGTCGATGAAGCTCAGCCAGCTGTCGACCGCTTCGAGAAGCTCGTCGGACGACGAGTTAGACACGGAGAAGAGGAGCTTGCACAACAACATGGAGCGGCAGAGGCGGATAGAACTTCGAAACGCGTTCGAGGAACTACGCGTGCTCGTGCCGGCTGTCGAGTCGAAGGAGAAGGCACCGAAAGTCGCGATCCTGAGGCAAGCGGCTGTGTACTGTGATATGTTGAGCGAGATCGGGCAGATCACCGTGGCGAAGGTGACGGAGCTGAGGCGACGGCAGGAGAAACTCCGGGCAAGGCTCAGTCAGCTTCGGAGGAGTCTCGCCATGACGCGTTGAGGGAGAGACTCGGGAGAATCGTGTCGGATTCAGCCCACCAACGCGCGAAAGCAAATACCTTGCTCGGAACGTTCTAGAGTCGAGTTTGTTGTTACCCCATATGATCGGCGACGAATCTCCGCTCGACGTTTCCAGGCTAGACGATTTTTCGGATGTGCCTGCACGCGAACCAGGAACACAACCACCACGTCTAACCGGCTCTCTGGCTTCGGCCGTGTTGGGCCTCGGGCCCAGCATTTGGCAGTCGAAGTTTTGCCAGAGGGAGAGGAGGAGATGGTCCGATGATCCGGAAGAGGAGAGAACGCTGTGTTCTGCGGTTCCGTGGTTCACGATTCGATCGGAGCTTGGGCGGATATGGGGCGAACCGAATCTTTGAAAATCCGTTACCGTAGGAGAAAGAAGTTTATGTACATATACGCGTATGTAAGGACAGAGAGAGAGAGAGGCAGAGAGAGAGACAGAAGTTGAGTTTCGTCTGCTTCGGAGGAAAGGAGAGAGAAATCGAAGGGTGTGATGAACGGAGGACGGAGAGAAGAGGAGACACGAAGTTAGCTGGCGTTAGAATCGGCACCAAACGTTAGGAGGAATCGAGGAGACCGATTAAAAGAGCTTTGAAGAGGATATTTATATATGTATATTTGTAGAAGAGATTCTTCGAACGGCAAGCTGCGAGAGAGAGGCGGGGGATTAATCGAGGATTGCTTTGGCCGAGTTCACGAGGTATCTGTAAGGACGCAAAACTGAGTTCAGCTAGAGTTTGAACAGAGAAACGTGCGTTGTCCGATATAAATACCGATTTTCCATTGAATTTTCATTTTTTTTTTTGTTGCTCATACATACGCAACGAGACGCAATCGCGGTAAAATGCACCGCGAGAAGAAAGAACCCAGGAGGCTGAATCGAGTAACGCGTCAATTTTGCTATTTTTCTTTTCTGTTTTTTTCTTTCGGGTCCTTTTTATCGTCCGGACTCTCGATCAGTGTCATCTTATCGCGCGTAAATTATCGACTAAGACCGGTTTCCTCGGGGCCTGGGAATTGGCAGCGTCGCGTATATTTTAGGGAAAATATGTTTCACGGCAATAGAAACGACAGTGTCGAAACGATCGGCCAGAGATCGAGCAAGACGATCGCGAGTCCACCTCGCTATTTATCACGCATTTCTACGCTCGAAAACACGCGCTCGCNCGAAACGATCGGCCAGAGATCGAGCAAGACGATCGCGAGTCCACCTCGCTATTTATCACGCATTTCTACGCTCGAAAACACGCGCTCGCGCCTGAGTTTCATATTTCTCGAAATATATTTGCATTTAAACTCGTCGAGACAATTTCGCGGGAGAAAGTCAGAAGAAAAACACGGCGAGAAAGAGAGAGAAAGAGAGAGAAAAAATAGGACGTTCGGAAAGATTGTTAAATGTCTCGACGATTCCAATATGGCTGCCAAGATGGCGTCGCTCGATCTCGCCGGTCGTTCGGCAGCTCGTTCCGCGATGCGCCAGCTACGGTGGTTAAACCAAGGCTTATCACTGAACGGCGCCCGGCGTCGGTATCACCGGTTCCCAGCTAACTGGTCTTAGGACGTATTTCAGGGCTGAACCGGTTTCTAGGTGTACCTTTCTTTTTAGAAAATTAACGAAAAAAGGGGACAACTGGTAGGAAAAAAGGGCGAGGAGCGTACCGAGGGGGTTTCGATCATCGGTTCTTCTTTTTCCAAAACTCGTATCGACGTGTTCGAACACGTAGAGAGAGAGAGGTAAACTACTCGGCATTTCCGCGTCAATGACTTTGTATCGAACGGTAAAAACGTTCGACAGGTCGGCGCTCGAGCGCATGCGCGCGTGGTGTTGCTGTGTTACACGGCGACATCGCGTGATTCGATCGAAATTAAATTCCTAGATTATCCTCACCGGTTATTACCGAGCGAGCGTTGGAAACCGAAGAAAATCGCATACGACTCGTTCAAAAAGAGAGAGCCGTGTTCGATACCCCTCTCGCGATCCTCGCGATTTTTCCAACGGCATTTGGAGGTTAGGAATTTTAACGAGACCCCTATTGCAACGCGGGGATGATCGAGAACGGTGTTTAGATCTCTGGAATCGATCGATATACATCCCTCGTCCGTTTGGCGAACCAGCGGCACCCTTTGTCCTTTCTTTTTTACCCGTTGACACACTCGACTCCGTGGATTAGAGTGGCTGGGACGAACGCGGTCCAAAGAGAGGTGTGTGTTTCGCGTTACGGGTAGGAAACGCGTTCGACAGCGCCGCTCAGCGGGCGAAAAAGGAAGCGCCGGTCGCGATGATGCAACGGAATAACCCGTTCCACGCAAAATCTCTTCCTTATCGAATTCCATTGTCTTTTCTCCATTGTAATCTCGCGTCTTTTTTCTTTTTGTTTCTTTTTTTTTTTTTAGCGGCGTCGCTAATAGTAGTTACTTACCGATCGACCTGATGATCGCTGTGCGATCTTTACGTTCCGACGTGTCGTCACGCCTTCGACAGCGCGATCCAACGCGTTCGTGGCCGTACTCTGGGAATCTTGCGAGTAGGTGAAAGATCGCGTATGAGTCAGAACCGAGACGTGTAGGTAGAAACATAGCTCGCATCTGGTACACACGCATACGTACGTAGGGGTACAGAGAGAAAGTCATAGACACGACACACAAGCACACCGCAAAGAATTATATAGAAATTTAGTCCGGTACCTTACTGTTATTCCGTTTATTAATTACGCCG
Organism: Euglossa dilemma; assembly: GCA_002201625.1. NCBI lineage: Eukaryota > Metazoa > Arthropoda > Insecta > Hymenoptera > Apidae > Euglossa > Euglossa dilemma. The sequence goes on along the minus strand of NIJG01000092.1, from coordinate 413,088 downwards.
CGTACGGAAGCAAACTCGTTTCGGATCGTCTCGTTTTAGCGCGTAATCGAACCGTAGCGAGAGAAAGAAAAAAGAAAAACGAAAAAAAAAAGAGAAAAAAGTAAAAACGAAAAGACAAAAACCTTCGAGTTTCGAGTCGAGGTGCACGTCGTCCGTGTTTTTCCACGTTCTTCTGATCCGGCGGTGCCGCGGGACGAAAGCGTTCAAGTTTTTTTCGCCATTTTCTTCGCGTCTTCGCTTCCTTCCGCCGACTCCCCAGCGCCGCGACGCGGCGGTCGCAGGAACGACGGGCCACGCGGCTGCGCGCGCATGCGCGGCTATACTTTTTTAAACGGGTGCAATAAGAGAGACGACGCGGATCGTTATTTTTGTTGTTAAATGATTGTCCGGGGTCGGGAAGGAAGGGGGTACGGGGCGCTGAAAAGACATAGGATCGAATTATATTTCTAATTTCTTTTTTCATTTCGTCATTTTACCGTTGTCATTTCTGTTTCTTTTTTTTCCTTCTTGAGACGCTCTTCGAGAGACTCGGAGCTTCGGAACCGGGAAGTTTGAACGTTTTGAACGTTCGAAAAAGAAATTATCAGCCTTTGATTCATATCTCTTTCGTTTCTTTTTTTCCTTTTCTTTTTTTTTGGTTTTTTCTTTTTCCTTTTCGATTAATCTCTTTTCATTTCGTTCGTTCGTTCATGTACACACACACACACACACACACACACACACACACACGGTACACACGTTCGCGAGGGTGGATAGTGAACGGCAACACAGTTATCTAACGGAAGAGGGGAAGGAGCTGTTCTTTTTCGTGATACGGTCCCTGTCGGCCTGTCTACGCTTTTGAACGCGTGTAAATAATGTATATATATATAGGACAATATATATACACACGCATACGTAACGTACAGGCGTATACATGCATGTATATTGCAAGTTAATTACAACGGGGGGGATGCGTGTGAGTGTGAGACAGAGAGAAAGGGGGGGAGAGAAAGGAAAAGAGAGAAAGAGAACGAGAGAAAGGGAAGTAAGGAGAGATAACGCTACTAATTATTGAACTTAATATTATTATTATTATGATTATTATTAATACGTCTCATTATCACCATTATGATAACTATTATTATTGTTACGAGTTTTAGTTACGAGTTTTCTCTAGCATTTCGCTGCTACGATATATAATAATAATAATAATAACGACCGAATGGACTCTTAGGGGGTAAGAAAAACAGAAAAAAAGAGCGAATAGGGAGATCGTTCGCGATCTATGTAATTTACAGATGTCGCTGTTGTGTCGACACGATTTTAGGATCGCTGAAAGAGTGAGAGGATGGGAGAGAGAGAGAGAGACCGAGAAAGAAAGGAAACGTGCGCGCGCGCGTGTGTGTGTGTGTGTGAGAGAGAGAATATATTACGATAGGGATTATATTTCATTACATATTACGATGAAAAATATATATAAATATATGTCTATGTATACTGTAATTAAACGAAGATAAAGGGGGGAGGGATAAAGGAAAAGGGGGGTCAGAGCGTTTGATACACGGAGCGCGAAGGGAAAGGGAGAGAAGGAAGAAAGATAAACGTGGTTGTCGCGGCCGATCGCGGAAATCTACCGGGAGACGCGTTTAGTATAGAGAAACGTCGCGAGTGCGGTGAAAAAAGAAAAAAAAGAAAAAAGAAAAAAGTAACTAATAATACGGAAAAGGCAAAACAATGTGTTCATTACATTTGTAGGTAACAGTATTNAGGGTGTGCTTAGCGATGATATGAAAGAATAAGAGTAAGAAACAAGAAACGGTAACAGGAAAAGAAAAAGAAAGAATAAATACAGCAAGAACCGGAAGCGGCAATCTTCCGGGGAGAACAAGCTTCATTCACATACGTACACGCATACCACATACCGCCACCTCACGTACACGCGTACACCGCGAGCCACACGACACACGTGCGGATATATACGTTTATACTCTCTACCCCCGTACACGAACACGCATATGCAAGACACACACCCGTGGTTATACACACGTACAAACGTTCCGAACGAGCACACGCTCTCGCGGGATATGCTCAAGGACGCATACGAGCTGCGCGTGTGCGCATGCGCGTCGCGAGCGCCTCAGACGGCTGCGCGGAGAAACGCGGAGGGCTGGCTGGTTGGCCGGGAGAGAAGAATAGCCGAGCTCTCCCGACAATACCGGACGAAAATTAAAGAGGGATTGGAAAGCGGCGGGGCGAGGGGCGGTAGGACNGCGGCGGGGCGAGGGGCGGCAGGACTGATTGACCAGCGCGGGACGGACGGAACGTGAACGTGCAAAGAGATCGGGGCCTGCCTGGGAATCGACCGGATCGAAAGCGTGCACGTGCATCCGGAAATAATGTCTCTCCGCGCGTTAACCTAACCCGTGTGTGTCGCTGCTCTGCCGAGACGCGCTCAGCCGTAGCTGCGCGCGCACCTCGCGCATGCGCACGCTCGCGCCTCCTGTGTATACGCCGCGCAGCCTGTAATACCCATTACGGACAAGCGCGTTCACATACGCGAAAACACGATCGCGATACTAGACACGCGGCGATCAACTATACACACCTACACACGCATACGGATACAGGTTAATTAAAGACTAATCGACGACACGACCTGAAACCTGAATCGCAACCCAAGTGCTTCGAATTTATATAGGTACATATTAATCGCAGTAATAATGCAGCTCGGAACACGGGTGGAACGCGTATTTTCCGGCTCACGTATACGAACAGGGTGTCGGGTCGGAGGACCGCGTTTCTCTCGCTCTCTGCGCCGTTCCTGGGTCCCATTTTGATCGTCGCTTCGCCGGTGAGAGAGGGGAGAGATGGAGAGCGTGGTACTCGGGGTTTTCTCGAGAGATTTTTTTTTTTTCTTTCTTTACGGGGTTTGTTGTTATGGGGAACGCGGGAAAACGCGCGTGTCCATCCGTGAGACTTCGGAGAACAGTTCGACCTGTGCGCTTTAATATATATAGTATATATACGTGAGACAGACAACATGGCTTTACTCGACGAATTAAAATATGGGGAAAACAAAGGTAATAAGACGTTTTTTACGTAGGACGACGCGACTAGCGATTCACCGTAGGAAAAGGAAAAAAAGGAAAAAGGAAAAAAAAAAGGAAATAAATAAAAAGAGATAATAATATTCGAGTACCGGAACGATGATATGCACAAAGGCCTTACAAATCGAACCACAGTGTAGAGTTTCGACGTTCTTACATCCGCGACATTTTCTAGACGTAGCACCCGTTCTATTTTTGACAGATTTTTTATACGTTTAACCCTGCGATCGCAAATGACGATAATTATAAAAAAAAAAAAGGAGTGCCGCTTGACGCGATTCCAGGAACGACTATTATACTACATATAAATATATGTGAGAATTAACTTTTCCCCAACCTAATGTAATTTATTATCGGGGAAAATGAAATCCGATTGAAATTATGAAAACGATGAATTTCTTTTTCCACGACGATAAATTATAATAGATTGGGGAGAAAGAGATCCATTTGAAATTATAAAAAAAGCAATGGATTTCTTTTTCCCCAATCTAATACTATTACCGAATAGAAACACACAGTTAACGAAACGAAAAGACTAAGATGTTAGGACGAGGAGGAAAAAAAGGAGAAGAAAAAAGAAAACGAAAAAAAAAAAGAAAGAAAAGGAGAAATGGGGGAAATGTTTTTTATAAACGAAAAATCGGGTTTATTAACGAAAACAGAACGTTGTTCGCATACTCAGGATAATAATAAGAGGCGCCTTAATTTTTAACCGTTGTAAGAAAAGATGAAGAAAAAGTTCGGTCTGTGGGAATGAACGGAATAACCTTCTCGCGTTAACGACATCATGTATTTTACGTGTACATAAGAGAGAATGAGAGCTGAGGCGAGGAAAGGAGGGGGGAAAAAGAAAATGGCGAAATAAGCGGTATATAAAAACGTGTTTCTCTTCCTCTCCGCGTTGAAATTTCGTGAAAATTTCCTCGAAATTTCGTCGTTTCTTTGCCCTCGCGTTCGAATCTGGCGCGCGTAGGCGCGCGCATGCGCGCGGCCAATTCGAAACGGAACGAAGGACGGAATGGAAAAAAACGAGCGTTATTTATCGGCCACAGTTCGAAGTTCTTCCGCGTTTAACGAAGATGAGAATATCCGTTCCGTCGACGCGACGTAACGGAACCCAAACTATTATATATACATAATATATTATATATAATATCGTATAATGATATACATACCTCGCAATAGATTTCGCCTTCATAAGACGGTAGCCTTCTCTTCACGCTGAATAACGAATAGCGAATCCCCGTTTTATAGCAGCTCTCTGCTTTTTTTTCCACTTTTGCTCGTGTGTGTCCGACCTGTGAGTTCTCTATATCGTGCCAAATCGAGAGAGAGAGAGAGAGAGAGAAGGGAAGGTGGATCGAGAGAAACTGAAAAAATAGAGAAGAAAGAGAGAGAGAGAGAGAGAGGAATCATAGTTACAGATTTAGCCGAATTTAGTCGACGATGACATAATTTTTAGACTGCCGATTACTCGCGAGACCGTTTCCTTTTCGTGTTTTTCTTTTCTTTTTTTTTAATTTATCCGAACAGTTAGCTCAAGAAAGAGGAGGGCCGGAGGTCCTCGTCGAACACGCATTTTTAACCCCCTCTTCCCTTTTCCATGCTCTTTTATCTCGTTTTATTCTCCCCTGTCCTCCTTCGTTCTTCACTCAAACATATATATATATATATCTACATATACACGCGTATGTATATATTATTTTTCTCCGTGTCTCCCTTCGGTTGACTAGAAAGATATCTCTCTAGGCCTTCTCTCGACAAAGACATTTCTTCGAAAATTGCTCAGAGAGTAAAACCCTCGCCGTTTCGACTCGCGGAAACGCGTTCTCTTTCCTCGGCTTCCCGTTTCATCGTTTTCGATCTCTCTTCCGTATTCGTTTCGTTTTTCCTCCCGGTTCTTGTACTTTTTTTTTTTTTCATTCACGATTTTCCCACACGTACACACACGCAGACACGCGCACCCGGTCGGTGGACGCGGCGCTTTTTATCCTGTGAAATCGTCGTTCGGAGCGACAGCTTTAGCCGATCGGTCGCGCGTTATTTGAGGCTTCGGGACGAAGGACTATTTTCCTCCGTTCCTCTTCTTATATATAAGATATATATTATATATATATACATATACGTACGTATATTGAAAAAGGGGAAAAAATATTATATACGACTTCGTAATTTTACATAAAGATATAAACACTCGCGCGGTTTATCCGCGAGGATCGGCCCGCGTCGTTCCGAACGCCGTCGACTTTTACGCGCGTTTTCCTCCGAGACCGGGTTGTGCCACGAGTTTTCCATGGATCGTTAATCGGTTGCTCGCGATTTCCACGGAGAGATCCTACGGATCTGCGACTCTGCGGCCCTCTCACATATCGCGAATCGCGGTTCGGCGTGAGGACGATTACACGCGCGAGCAAAGACGCGCGCGCGCGAATCGAGGGCGACGGAGGATTTTTCGGAACGGCCGCCGCGAAAGAGAACGCGTTTTCCCGATCTACAGGCGATTTTGAAGAGTGCAAACGTACCTGCTAGCCACATAGACATTAAAAATAATAATCATAGTTAATTGTGTAAAGGACAGAGAGTTAAGGAGGAAGGACGGCGCGTCGGTGGACGACGCGCGTCGACGTAGCTTTAGCTTAGGAAAGGACAAGGCAATTATACTATTATAATACTGTTATCATTGTATAATAAAACGACTCGAGGTGGCGCGCGAGATTCGCCCCGGGGACAAAAAGACTCGAAAAAGAAACTAAAAAAAAAAAGTAAAAAAAATCACAAGAGGTGTTTTCATTTTCGTTTTTCTCCTTTGTTTTTTTTCATTCGTTCTCTCAACGATCCGACGAATCACAGCGAATGTGTTGCTGAGGAAAGGATTTTTAACGTAGTCGAACCTCGCGCTAAAGCGATTAGGGGCGAATCTCTCGTGTCCTTTTCCTTTTTTTTTTTTATTTTCGAAGTTTTTCTTTTCTCTTTCTTTTTTTTTTCTCCATGTACACACGCGTGCAGTGCAGAGTGTCGGGTTAATTGTACGAAACGCATGCAGAGAACGTGTGTGTCCCCTCCTCCAAACGTAACCACGTTATTACGGGTCAACGATCACACACATACACACGTGTTTGTCTTCTTTCGTTTTATTTCCTTTCCCTTTTTTGTTATTATTTTATTTTTCCACGATTTTCTGCCCCGTTTTGCAATTTTTTCGTTCCCGTTCCGCCGACCACATATATATACACACATCAGTCGACCCGTTCTTCGCTGATTTCTCGCAGTGCACGCGTAAACGACGCCACGTGGTCGACTAACCCAAACCGCCGGTGCGCACGAGTGTACACGTGTACGGATACGTGCGAATTAAAATGAACAATTAGAAGATCGTATCGTACGAGGGTAATAGAGAGAGATGCAAACGAAGAGAGAAAGAGAGTGAATGAAAAAGGGGATGACGAGGAACGCGTGTGCGAAGAAGGGATGCTAGTGCGAGACTGAAAGATTCCGGGAGCGTTCTTACGTATGTACATAAATAAAGTATATAGTTTGCTATAAGAAACCGTGTTGTACAGTTGTACCGAGCCTTTAGCCGTTTTAAAGGCAGAGGTGCGTGGGAGGAAGTGGTTATGGTCGCGCGTGACGGATCCATTTTTTCAGGGCCGGGGGAGGGGAGCAGCGGGTTCTCGACGAGAATACTTAAACGTAACCTTAGGTTTTTTATTCAGAGCAAAACAATATTTTTTATTTATCCCTTTATTTTTATATGACGTTGCTACTGGAAGGACCGTTTGTACGACGAAACACGCGAGCGTGAGGGACAGGGTGAAAGGGGTGGGATGTGTGACAGTGAGCGAATGTGAGAGAGCGAATGAGAGACGTGTATGAAAGAGAAAGTGAGAGAGAGAAAGAGTGGTTTAATTAAGTCGATGAACGGGTGGTAACCAGAGCTATACAACGAAAATCACCCCCTCGGAGGGTGGGTTGACGAGAGGGCGGGAAAGGGGGTAAGGGAGGGGGAGATCGTATATATAAATCCGGGACGAGTATATAGGAGTAAAGGAAAAACGTAAAAGGAAAAAATAAATTGGGAACCCCGATACACAGATTTTTGAACTGCGATATTCATGTTATACTATATTATATAAATATATATATTATATACAGATAGACCGATAGAATCTCTTATTTTTGCAAGAAAACCAGATTCCCGAAAAACGGAAAAAAAAAGTAAAAGCGAAAAAAATATATATACCGAAAATAACGTTCGCCGTGGAAACTCGCCAAAAAGGAAGACGAAGGATACTTTTTTTCCCGCGAATCTCTATCGTTTTTCCTTTCTTTTCTACTTTTATCTTTCTTTTTTTTTCCAATTCTTTGCACTCGAAGATAAAGATTCCCGCTACAAATTCGACGACGTTTTCGTTCAGCAACAATTTTGTTCAAGTAGAATTGTAATTCGAAATATAATGCTCATATTATCTTTCAACCTGACCTTTCGACGTCGACGGATTCGTTTCTCAAACACGACTTCAAATAGCGTAACGAATATGACTGTTAACAAATTTACATTTTTTATAACGGATAAAAATGTTAACGAATATTCCCTGATAAACTGCGTTCGGTAATTGTACACTGCATTTTGGAAAATTGAGAAACAATCGAATCCGCGACGAACTCGAAGAAGAGGGTTAGGCTGTCAACCGAATAATCGACTGTCAATCATCGAGACTCGTCTCTCGAGTGCAAAGGATCGACGCATGTCACGTTGTACAAACACACGCGAGTCCCAAAGTCACTTTCCTCTTAGTTCTAACTCGGAAAAGCTCGTTATACGATCGGAAAACTCGCGGGAAAGGTTCCTTCGTCTTCGTAGATGGCAGTGCGATCGGTGGACGCGCACCACAGAGACTTAGCCGCTTTAAACCGGGGGTGGCGTCGTTGGAATTTCGTCTCGATCCTCGCGACATTCGACGACACAAGCTTTCCGCGTAATCACGATACGTCAAAGAAACGAAAAAAAAGAAAAAAAAAAAAAGAGAAAACGCAAGAAAACCGAGTAAACAGCGATAAAAGTTATAAATCGAGGGACCCTACGTTCCGACCGTATGAAATATAACGAATAATACACGCTTCTGAAGGAAACGCTTAGGAATTTAAAGGAGAAGCGGGGGTAGACGGAAAAGAGACGAGGAAAGAAAAAAGGAAAAACTGGGTGTGAAAGGGAAAGAGAGAGAGAGAGGGAGGAAGGGAAATTTCGTCCACCCTCTGAGAGGGTCGGAGAACGCGAGTTTTATATTACACAGAGGATTAGGCCCCGCGACTTGGGGGACAGACAAAAGAGCGGGTAGATATAATCGTATAGGGTTCGCTGCTAATTACCTATTACACTCTATTATCGACTATCGAGCAATACTGTTAATAATTATTTAACATTAACGGTAATAACGATTGTACTACTCACTTGTAACTGTATTATATGATAATAATATTTAATATATAATATTATATAATATATTATATTATACACTTATATAATAACCATGTACGCATATAGAACAGCATATACTGTATAACCTTTCTACAATAATAATATAATATATTATCGATAATATTAATATTAATTATTAACGATTACGCTATTCGGTAAGGTGTCTGCGTGTAAAGACCGTATAATGCTTCTCGCGTCTCGTTTTCATCGAGGCGCCGTTTCTTTTCGTCGACTTTTTTTCTATATATCGTATTACCTGTATGTCGCGTATAAGGAAATTCGTGATCGGCCGATCTCGCGGATAATAGACGAAGTTTAAACCGGACCCACCTCCTCGTTAAAGGTAACGCAGAGAGAACGGAGAGGGGGAATAAAACGCGAAGAAAAAGGAAAAAAAAAATAATAAAAAAAGAAAAAAAAAACATACGAGTTCACTTGTACCTATACCTCGAACGATTGTTGGATAAGTAGTAAAGCGGAAGGGATACGTTACGATTTTACGATTTTTACCGAGAACGATCGCGATTGTCGCGTTCCTCGACAACGTTCAGCGCCATCTTTTTGCTCACCGTCCCGGTTTTTCTCTTTTCCTACATTTTTTTTCTACCCTTACACATCTCCTCTTCCTACCCCCTACCTTTTGAAACCGTACTCCTAGGCCGGAAGTTGTCGGGGAACCGTCTAAACCTAAGAGTCACCCCCGTACAATTACGTAACATTAACGACATTCACCTTGTATACACATACACATGCGCATACACACACACACATATGTAGACATGTACACGGGTTATACACACAGAGGTACGCGCGTGTTCACGCGAGAAAGGAAAAAAAGGAAAAAAAAGAAAAAAAAAAGAGAGAGAGGAAGAAGAGGGAACTACGCATACGTTAACGATAAGCGAACCGCATTTAAAGATTAAGGCGCGTTCGCACAGCAACGCTACGAGGGGATGTGCGGTGTGCGCGTGCGCGGGCAGGCCGGCGCATGCGCGCGTGCGCGTGCACGGTATATACACGTTACATTACTAGATAGAAGATAATAAATGAAGAAGTAATATTTATTCCAGAAGTTAAATAGTAATATTAGAAGTAATATTTATATCTCTATATTTACTATTTGCATATTATATTGCGACGTAACCCTCGCCGTTCCCGTGGGACGGTCGGGTGGATTTTGTACAGAAAGGATGCAACAAACAGACAAAATAAAATAAAATGAAAAAAAAAAAAAAACGGAAAGATAGGAGAAGAGAGAGAGAGAGAGAGTGTGTGTGTGTGCGAGAGTGAAAGAGTGGTAAAGGAGAAAAATATGCTTATTTGTACTAAAAAGTGCTGAAACGATATAAAGAGTGAGAGCGAGACAGAGAGCGTGAGATAGCGAAGAAAAGAAATTAAGAATAGGAGGAAAGAATAGGTTTTGTACTTAAATTTAAAAGGAAAAAAAAATGAGGAGATGGAAAAAGAATCGTTCGCGCAACTAACACGCTTCGTTTTTCGTTTATTTTTTTTTGTTATTTCGATTTCGTTTTCGTTGATGAGAAAACGACGATGCATGTGGAAGAGGATCATCGTTGTACGCGAGTGAAATTGTTCCTTTCTCGACGGGTTTTCTTTTCTGGTTTTTTTTTTTTTTTGTTTTTTTTCTCTTTCTTTTCGTCAGAATCCGTGTTTCAGCGTGTTGGTGGTCGACGATCGTTTTTTGGTTAAGTCGGAAAGAAAAAAAATATAAATAAACAAATCGTGCTCGATAGTTAGGCGTTAATAATCAAGTTACACGACGGCAATATGTTCTGAGTGACGCGCATACTAGGAAGTCTTTTTTTTTTATTTGTTACGTTAATGGTCAGCTGATTAGGCGAAACGAGAGTCTTCGATGTTTCTTTTTTTCAGGAAAAAGGGTCAAACAGTTCCTTGACGTTTATATTTCGAATTATCTTATTATACGAATAAAGCTATTATCATTTACCCGAAATGAATATTTTTTTCTTGCATCCCCTGCTTCCGTATCCAAATTCCCGTATTTATCTTTAAATCGCTATGTTTTAAGGTCTTCGTCCATAGTATCGATTTCATAAATCCTCGTTTTCAAGACTTTTTGGGATATTTCATTTATTTCTGTATAATTTAGATAAACGAGATAGAGAAATATACGAGATACTAAATATTCCTACGTAGTCGATAAAAGTGAAAGTGGATTAAGAGAAATAGATAAGTGTACGTAATTTAAGACTTCTTGGAATAGTATACAGCTTGGGAATTATATCATACATATGTATATTTGCTCGGAAGAATTTTAATCGCGACACTGTGACATAATGACGATAATTCCTAGGTAACAGTTATTTCATAGTCACTTGTGATTAACATCGTTGATACGAGTGAAATTATATAGAAAGTATATATCTTAGACATTGAATTATATATATGTTACAATTTACTTGAAAGAATTTTAATCGCGTCACTATGATATAAAGACGATAATTCTTAGATAACAGTTGTTATTTCATAATCATTTGTAATTAAAGTTTTTCCGAATACGAAATTCGATTACGAGAAGAATAAATCGTTAATTCGTCAAATAAAATAAAATAAAATAAAATACAAATAAAAATAGTAAAATGAGATGTAGGTATTTATTTTAAATATATAAAAAATCGTCGTTAGTCGAAAGATAGATTAAACGTTGATACTGAAATCTAAAAAAATGGTAAAACTGAAAATTAAATTGTCTCTTAAATGATTCACATTCAAAAATTTAACAATAAGAAATATAACTATTTGGTAATTTAAAAAAATTCGACGCAATTATTACAGTACTTATCACGGATCATTTCGTAAATCCATGAACTAAACGATTACAACTCGGACAAGGGAAAACAGTTACTGCAGTGTTAAAAATAACGCATGTACTCGGTGTATCTATGATATTCTACTAATCAGTATCTTTCATAACCAGGGACTTCTCGCTCCTTATCGCGAGCAATAGAAGAATGTTCGAAAGCGTCGTTATCGTGCGGAGTAATGAAGAGATAAGGGGGTGTCTCCAGAGGGGACATCTCGTTCCATGAAATCGTGCAATCGCGTCTGGTTGCAAGATACAACGAAATCCTAACAAGGGTAGTTGACGAGCCCAGTTAGAAAATCGGAAGCTCCTCCTCCAAAAGAAAAAAAAGGAAAAAAGGAATCGAGAAGAAGAAACGAATATAGTAAAATATAATAACAGAATAGGAATAAAAATATAACATATAAATAAATATATAAACTAGAGACATCAGTATTTGTGTCTTTAAATAAAGTATTATGGCATTTGTTGCATTATTTTGAAATTAAAAAGATATATTTAGTTTCGCACGTGATGTAACAATAGTATGAGACTGGTTAAATACAATTGTGATATTATTCGAATATTAAAAGTATTTTGTTTTGAATATAATATATTCTAAATTGAAAAGAATTAATTATGCAATGCTATATCAAATTTGTGATCGATGTAACGGTGCAATTCTTTGCTGTTCATTGATAATGTTTATTGAAAATGGTTTTATTTTATTGCAATGTTAAGATAAAATCGATCATTTTGAATTTTTTACTTAGGCTAGCTTCGTAACAATTATCAAGACACATACATATATACACACTCGTACTGTGGAAACGAAATTTTTTGTAGTCCGTTACGGAAGAAAGGAAACAGTCTCTTTATCTGTATACACGCACATTCATACACGTATAATATACGTATAACGATAAAACATGTAAAATTACATATAATATACATGTAAAAATGAAAAGATATTAAAATACATATAATATATACATAAAAATAAAATGATTTAAATACATGTAATATGTGCATAAAAATAAAAATATATTAAGATACATATAATATATACACGAAAATAAAAATATGTAGAAATACATATATACATATAAAAAA
>NIJG01000092.1:362841-383013 GCA_002201625.1 Euglossa dilemma | reverse complement strand
CCGCCTCTGAGATTCTTCCTACGCGAACGGATTCGGGGCCGCGGTGGTCCTCGGCGAAATTACGGGCCGCGCCGCTGGTCGATTCGTTTTCCCGCGACGAATACACCGGGGAGAAGAGCCCGGTCGTTCCTCGGCGACGGCCCAAACCCGAGTAATTCCGCCGGGGGACCTTCTGGTTGGCTGAGTCTCAGGGACGAATCGATGGAACGTTACGCGGACCCGGAGAAGTCGATGAACCGAGCACGGCCTGCTCAAAGTCCCACCGGTACGTCTCTGCTCGAGCACTTGGCCCACTGAATCTTAATATCGCCTCGTGTTAGGCCACGTAGGAATTCGAACCAGCGCGCCGGTTCCTTCAAATCTGCGTATGTGTGCGCGCAATAGGGCCGCGAATTTGTCGTTTCAATTTCCCGTTTTGGGTATGGGGTTCCGGGTATTAGGATCTTTAAGATGGTTTATGGAGTTTCTTAATGTGTCGGTATTGGTTTCTTGAAATTTATTAAGGAAATTTGGGTCTCTTTTTATAGGTTTTTAGAGGTCTGGGATGTATTGGTCAAGAGTTTAGGTGTAGATGATGATTTTGAAGTAATGTTTGAGGGTTATTATTGGTTATACTTCATTGGTCAAGAGTTTGATTATATTTCAGATTTTTATAATGATTTTTCAATACTAGATTTCAAGGCTATTGTTACACATACACTCCTGTAATGGATTAATAGTTTGGTTACTTCACGTAACATTTGAGAATTATTGTAGAATATAGATTGTTGGTTAAAAGTTCAACTACTGGTGACAATGATTTTTTCGCTTTAATTTTCCGTTTGGATATGGGGTTTCGAGTATTAGGATCTTTAAGATGGTTTATGGAGTTTCTTAATGTGTCGGTATTGGTTCCTTGAAATTTATTAAGGAAATTTGGGTCTCTTTTTATAGGTTTTTAGAGGTCTGGGATGTATTGGTCAAGAGTTTAGGTGTAGATGATGATTTTGAAGTAATGTTTGAGGGTTATTATTGGTTATACTTCATTGGTCAAGAGTTTGATTATATTTCAGATTTTTATAATGATTTTTCAATACTAGATTTCAAGGCTATTGTTACACATACACTCCTGTAATGGATTAATAGTTTGGTTACTTCACGTAACATTTGAGAATTATTGTAGAATATAGATTGTTGGTTAAAAGTTTAACTACTGGTGACAATGATTTTTTCGCTTTAATTTTCCGTTTGGATATGGGGTTCCGGGTATTAGGATCTTTAAGATGGTTTATGGAGTTTCTTAATGTGTCGGTATTGGTTCCTTGAAACTTATTAAGGAAATTTGGGTCTCTTTTTATAGGTTTTTAGAGGTCTGGGATGTATTGGTCAAGAGTTTAGGTGTAGATGATGATTTTGAAGTAACATCTGAGGGTTATTATTAGTTATACTTCATTGGTCAAGAGTTTGATTATATTCCAGATTTTTATAATGATTTTTCAATACTAGATTTCAAGGCTATTGTTACACATACACTCCTGTAATGGATTAATAGTTTGGTTACTTCACGTAACATTTGAGAATTATTGTAGAATATAGATTGTTGGTTAAAAGTTCAACTACTGGTGACAATGATTTTTTCGCTTTAATTTTCCGTTTGGATATGGGGTTTCGAGTATTAGGATCTTTAAGATGGTTTATGGAGTTTCTTAATGTGTCGGTATTGGTTCCTTGAAATTTATTAAGGAAATTTGGGTCTCTTTTTATAGGTTTTTAGAGGTCTGGGATGTATTGGTCAAGAGTTTAGGTGTAGATGATGATTTTGAAGTAATGTTTGAGGGTTATTATTGGTTATACTTCATTGGTCAAGAGTTTGATTATATTTCAGATTTTTATAATGATTTTTCAATACTAGATTTCAAGGCTATTGTTACACATACACTCCTGTAATGGATTAATAGTTTGGTTACTTCACGTAACATTTGAGAATTATTGTAGAATATAGATTGTTGGTTAAAAGTTCAACTACTGGTGACAATGATTTTTTCGCTTTAATTTTCCGTTTGGATATGGGGTTTCGAGTATTAGGATCTTTAAGATGGTTTATGGAGTTTCTTAATGTGTCGGTATTGGTTCCTTGAAATTTATTAAGGAAATTTGGGTCTCTTTTTATAGGTTTTTAGAGGTCTGGGATGTATTGGTCAAGAGTTTAGGTGTAGATGATGATTTTGAAGTAATGTTTGAGGGTTATTATTGGTTATACTTCATTGGTCAAGAGTTTGATTATATTTCAGATTTTTATAATGATTTTTCAATACTAGATTTCAAGGCTATTGTTACACATACACTCCTGTAATGGATTAATAGTTTGGTTACTTCACGTAACATTTGAGAATTATTGTAGAATATAGATTGTTGGTTAAAAGTTTAACTACTGGTGACAATGATTTTTTCGCTTTAATTTTCCGTTTGGATATGGGGTTCCGGGTATTAGGATCTTTAAGATGGTTTATGGAGTTTCTTAATGTGTCGGTATTGGTTCCTTGAAACTTATTAAGGAAATTTGGGTCTCTTTTTATAGGTTTTTAGAGGTCTGGGATGTATTGGTCAAGAGTTTAGGTGTAGATGATGATTTTGAAGTAATATTTGAGGGTTATTATTGGTTATACTTCATTGGTCAAGAGTTTGATTATATTCCAGATTGTTATAATGATTTTTCAATACTAGATTTCAAGGCTATTGTTAGATGTACATTTCTGTAATTGATTAATAGTTTGGTTATTTCAGGTGACGTTTGAGAATTATTATAGAAGATGGATTGTTGGTTACAAGTTTAACTACTGGTGACAATGATTTTTTCGCTTTAATTTTTCGTTTGGATATGGGGTTCCGAGTATTAGGATCTTTAAGATGGTTTATGGGGTTTCTTAATGTGTCGGTATTGGTTCCTTGAAATTTATTATGGAAATTTGGGTCTCTTGTTATAGGTTTTTAGAGAGGTAGAGATTTGGGATGTATTGGTCAAGAGTTTAGGTGTTGATGATGATTCTCAAGTAATATTTGCCGGTTATTATTGATTATACCTTATTGGTCAAGAGTTTGATTATATTTCAGATTGTTATAATGATTTTTCATCTCTTGATGTGAAGACTCTGTTGGTTAAAAATTTGGATATTGTAGGCGTTGATGATTTTTCGTACAAAATTTGAGAACTGTTGTTAAACGTATTATGTTAGTCACACATGTAAGTATAAATGATTTTCTGGACGAGGAGCATACGCTATTTGTCAAAGGTTTAAGTATGTGTATATGATAATCATTTTTTTTATAGTAATTCTAACGTTTTATATTTTTGTATTTCGTGCTTTTCATATTTGTAAATCCTTTTCACGAATATTTTATATAATTTTGCTAACTTCTTCTTTCGCGTGTTTCGCCAACTGTGTAGAAGCTTCGATGAGTATTCTTTTGGCCTTGGACAATGGTTTCTAACTCCTCGATTGAATTCATAGTAGCTCTATCTAGTTCCGGTGACCATGGTCACCAAATCATTTTGATCATCACTCTTCCTCTTCATTCCCTTTTAAACGCTGCTTACAAAGTTGCAGAATATGCATCGAATTATCACCTCGTTTCGAAAAAGAATTTTAACTAATTAATCATAATCTAGATAAAATCGCCAATTTTTACAGATTGTAGCTTTCTCCGTTGAAACTTCTAGAATATTTTCAAATTTTTCGAAAGAAAAACATGTTCGAAAATTTATGAAACTTCCGCTATGCATTGCCATAGTCACTACGAACTTCGAATAATTATTTCGTGTCCAAATTGGAATTTTAAATAAAAATCTGGATCGATTGAAATATACTATGTATACTTCACATACTAATTAAATTTCTATTTCAATTCTTTTTTCTCCTTCTCTAATTCCAAATTAATTTCCAAGCTACTATTTACTCCATATTAATCCTTTTATTTATTAATATTCACTATGTTACTGTCATTTGCTATCTTTTTTAACTACATATAATAACGATTACAATTACAATTTTAATACAACAGATTATAAGGTTAGCAAAAATATTATTGTACAACTGTTGTATAATTTAATGCAATTTTATATACATTTAAATTATTGAAAATATAGAATACCTTGTATTAATTGTTGTTGTAATAACAACTACAATTACAATTTTAATACAACAGATTATAAGGTTAGTAAAAATATTATTGTACAACTGTTGTATAATTTAATGCAATTTTATATATATTTAAATTATTGAAAATATAGATTACCTTGTATTAATTGTTGTTGTAATAACAACTACAATTACAATTTTAATACAACATATTATAAGATTAGTAAAAATATTATTCTACAACTGTTGTATAATTTAATGCAATTTTATATATATTTAAATTATTGAAAATATAGATTACCTTGTTGCGAATGTATCAAATTACCTCGCAACGTTTAGGTTATCATTTAATTAATCACGTTTGGAAACGTGAGATGGTAAACGGCGAGATTAGCATACGTATCTGAAAGACGTACACGGGAATTTGTCAGTCTGGTTATTGTTACACTGGAAACCTTGTATTCCATTTCCTACGTGCTTCTCACCGTGACTTCGTTAAAACTTTCACACGCGAGCTGCTTCATTGAGATTTTCTCGTTGATAGAGAGTTCCATTGATTTAAAGCTCTCGTAGGAAGGAAATGATACGGTCGTGCACGAGCGCCAAGTGGGGCATAATTTGTTTAAATATTTTCACATAAAATTATAATTTCAGACTCGAGGAATAACGAGGGTTGACTAATTCGTGTTCTCGCGCTTTTATCGAATTCCTGAATTCTAGTGAATTCAAAGTACGAGTTTAAGGTTAAATCTATGGAAAAATGGTCGGTGAATAGAAAAGCAGTAGAATTTTTGAAAAATGGACTAACGTAAATGCAAAACTGAATTTATATTAGATTAATACTTGAACAACTATAACTTTGCGAGAATAAATCGTAGAATAATATTTGTGTCTATAATTTTGCATCCCTAGATTTAATTTCACGAAGGAAAATTTAATCTGAATTCATATGAATGGATGTTACTATAAAATCTAGAGTTCATTCATTAAATTTTTGCAAGAAATGTAGATAATAGTGATACGTAGTATAGAACATAAATTTATGCAAAAATATCAATAATAGAGGTATGTAATGTAGTTTATAAATTTTTGCAAGAAATATAAATAATAGTGGAACGTAATGTAGAAAATATATTTTTGTAAGAAATTTAGATGATACTGATACGTAGTCTAGAGCATAATTAAAACACATTTCTATCAGGGATATTTATGTGGATCATGAAAATGAAATATTTGTGTTAATATTAAATATTTGGTCTTTTTTTATGCGGTTGAAGTGTGAAAAAATACAATTAAGTCCTCTGTTGGGAAAAAATGAAATGACTTTCCGAACGACCTAATAATATAATTGAATAATTAAATATTAAAAATTCTGCACTTCAGTAAAACTAAATATTAGAAATTTAATTACACGAAGCTGTAGATTTATTTCAGGAATTTGATTCTTCGCTATTTCTGCCAAATTTATTAGAAATCTCGTCGTCTTAACAAAGTAAGCTACAAAATCATTCTTTTCGAATTTTTCTCTCCCATTTGTCAGATCGCTTTCATAATTATCGACACGAATTTGCGCTCAGCGTCGAAACAGGAGTCGGTTTGTTAAATTTTTGCGAGGAACGTAGGTGGTAGCGGTATGTAGAACGTAATTCTATGAATTACCGTGTACTTAACTAACATCGTAACTATAGAGTGACGCAATGCAAGCGTAATGAAACGCTCGCCTTACGAAATTCCGCATAACTCCAACTTTATGGGTTTAATAATATTCTACATATCCTATGGTAACAATACCCGAGTTAAAACCGTGATTTAAACTTCGTTTCCTGCCTCGTCGCAAATGTTCCTGCACTCGACTGATTCCACTCGATCTTTTCGAGAGCGAAAATTCGATGGGAAATCGCGTCGTGATTCACACGTGGGACGATTTTCTTCCACGACTGATCACTCTGATTGATCATTCATCCGTCCATGAGTATCGCGAAGGGCCGATGGACGATTTGTTCCATGGAAACAAGAGCGTTTCGTTTAAACGTGCTTCATATTCTTCCCTCGGAGCTTCAATTCGCTATTCAACAAAGGCCACGATGTAATTTGGGATCCATTAGACTCGTGGGATAGATCGTAGCTGTGGATCACGAGCAATGCGGGCCTGAGTCAGTCTACTCGATGTTCAGTGGATTGGTTGAAGACGTTTAAACAAGCCATTTTTCTTTTTTTATTACTTGTTGCGTGAACACAGGCGAGTTTCTTTAATGAAATTAATATGTTTGTTTACTTATTTAGACAGTTTGATATTGGAACGTGATAGATAATTATATGCCATTATTATTTCTGTGAAAATGTACTATAGGGAATTATACCTTGTTTAATTTTTAATTTTGGATGTCTCTTTTCGCTTTAATGAAGTTAAAACGTTTATTAACATATTTGGATATTGGAACGTGATGCATGATTATACGCGATTATTATTATACTACAGAAAATTATACTTTGGTTTGTTTAAATTTACATGCTTCTTCCTTAACAAATATTCAATAATTTTTAGAAAATATTTTAATAGTGGATCACTGGTAATAAAGGTTTGAATTAGTTTATTTGATCAGTTTATTGGCTGAAAATATTGAAATAAATAATTTTTCTTGTCTTATGTGTCGTATGGAAATATTTTCTTTTATTTATTAAATACATTTACTTCTTGTTTCTGGATATTGCGATATTAATAAAAGTTCAGTATAATTTAAAAATGGAAATAATAATACAGATAGAAGTAACAAACGAAAATAAGAGAGATAAAAAGTAAAAAATAGCGGAAAAGTAATTAGGAAAATAATTACAGTTAATTAACAAAATATTAGAGAACAGTTGGAGATTTTTTATAAAACACATACAAAACATATAAATATTTTCAGATAAACAAAAGTGTCTTATTACAATAGGATTACCTGGCTATAAGTCATTAAAAAAAAATTATTTAAATAGTTAGCCCGATTTCTAAATATATTCTCCATTAAAACTAGATTCATTAATCTGTACTGCATACTTTAAATATAGTATACTCAGGTAACACTAATGACGATTGTTGCTATAAAATAAATAGACACATATATAATTACAAACCCATTAGAACAACAGATAATAAATTCCACTAAATTCACAAAATCACCAAAAATTCGCTAAAATTTCGCAAAAAACAATTCCACATTTGCCATAAAAGTACACATTTGAAATCCGCAAGAGTAATAGCAGTTTCGACATATCAACCACTAGATCGTAGACTGGAAATAGTTTCTCCAACGAGGCCATAACGGTCATCACAGCCGAGTGTGCCTGAAACGTCAAAAATCGACTACATAACACGAAATGTCACGGCTAATTCGACGATCCTATTTCAATTTTCGAACAAAGAAACTACTATGCCCTGCTGCGAGATATGCAAACACAGCATGAGTGCGAGCACGTTAACGAAATTCCATTATTACACATTCTGCTAGCAGCCCAGTGTGACCTAGTCTTATCTCAGCCTTGCCACCGTTAAGAAAGTGAACGTTAGCACGGGTCTCTCCTTTGTCACACGTGCCGGCACATGATTTTTCCGTTCGATCGCACCGGTATGCACGCAACGTGCATTTTCTTCGCAATTTGTGCAACAACGTAAACGGTTATCCTAATTGTCATAGCGTTCGCGCGGGGATTTAATAATACCTCTGTCACGCATTGCGAAACGCTTCGGTACGGTTCCCTTTCTTTCCTTTTCTTCTTTCCCTTTTTCTCCCTCGTTTCCAATCGCCGGACGTTTAACGATCGCGTTTCGTCC
Organism: Euglossa dilemma; assembly: GCA_002201625.1. NCBI lineage: Eukaryota > Metazoa > Arthropoda > Insecta > Hymenoptera > Apidae > Euglossa > Euglossa dilemma. Next base: position 375,084 of record NIJG01000092.1, on the reverse strand, counting down.
GATTTCTTGTCCCGGCCTGAGAAATTGCTTTGTGAAATCCGACTGTTCGATCGATATCGCGGGAAGTCGTGTTTGCCGTTGCAGTTAACGCTGGCTTGTGCTTTTCGCAGCTTCGTCGTGTCCGTTTCATTGTCCCATGCGGTCGGTTTGAGAAAGCTTTTTTTTCTTTTTTCGGTCCGACGTGCTTTTTAATCGGCCACTCTGTGGGTCCTTGCCATTTCGCGGGTTTTAATTGGGATTAATGCGCGCTCGGGTACAATTCACCAAGGCATGTTTCCGTTTATTGTTCGTAGCAATGGAATGCAGAACCGAGGGCAATTGAGGATGTCAATCGGGTGTCTTTATTCGATGGCACGTTGAAATAGGCGAATTTTATTTTTTATCCGTTTAACGGTGGTATTCTTGTATTTTGGGTTTGGGTATTAACACTTTGCACTCGACGATCTTTTCGTTATAAAAAAATGGTAATTCGATGACTCTCTACCATTAAGTCGACAATATTTTTAAAATGTAAATAAGATATTGTATAGAAATTAAGACGTAGAATTTTTTCTTCAACATTTCATGCATCGTTGGGTAAATTTAAAATAGATATATTAATTAACATCGATGTTTAGAATCTGATTAAATGGCTTTATTAAATGATTAATGCTTTAGTTGGGTATTTCGTGTTATTATTTTAATTTGTCACGAATGACATCGAAGAGACGAACGGTTTTTATTTCGAGTATAGATTATGAGCGATAGATTATAAATTTTTATTTACCATTTCCCATTTACCATATTCTACTATCATTTACCATTTTTCATTTATCATTCTCTGTTTTTTATTTATCATTTTCCATTTTCTACGTATTAGTTATCATTATCCATTTTCATGGTTATTATTTACCGTTTTCCATTTATATTTATCATTTCTTATTTACCATTTTCCATTTACAATTTTTCACTTATTATTTTCTGTTTATCATTCTCTACATATCATTTATCATTATTCATTTCCCATTTATATTTACCATTACTCATTTGCCATTTTCCATTTACAATTTTCCATTTACCATTTCTTAATCTTCATTTTTTATATATCATTTATCATTATGTATTTTCCATTTATGTTTACCATTTTCTTCTTAAATTTACGATTTATCATTTGCGATTTAGCATATACGATTTATTACTCGACACTTTCCATTTTCTATTTATCATTTACCATATACTTTCGTCAAAAATTATATTGCCCGAATTCATCAATCGATATCTAAAATAAACTAAAATAATCGTCACATTTCCATCTATGATCAAATTACATTTCCATCCGTTATCGAATAATCAATCAAAAATCGTTATTGAAAACAATTCAAACAATATCCATCGCAAGAGCCACACTTATAGCCCTTTAATTCCCGATGATCAATGATAAGTGACGACGACCTCGTGTAAATTCGCACTTACCCGAGGAGGGAAAAAATCTCGTTAATTACAATCAGATCAGATCTCCGTCTCGGAAGAGTCGTGTCGATGGTCAAGGAATCTCAGACTGGTTCTCCGTTCTCTCTTTTTTTTTTTCTTCCTTCCTTTCTTTTCTTTTTTTTTTTTTATAGACCACCGCCGCTTCACGGCTTTTGTTGATAGTTTATCACGACTGTGACCCGTGGAAGGCAACGGACCGTGGTCCTTGAATTGAAAATAGTTTTGGCCGTTTCGGCCGGTGGAACGGCTGCGTGCCGGGCATGAAAAACTTCCGTTCCTGTCCGTGAGAATGGCGCCTCGGATTACGGGAAGCGAGATTTCTCGCGTACGAAACCGCCGATCGAGGCTTCTAACTTTAGAGTCCAAGGACTTGCCCGTTGCGATCGTGATCGATTCCTCGAGATCTCCGGCTGGGACCACGCTCGTTTCGTTTTCCCCATCCGGAACGTGCTGAAACGTCGGAACGAACGTCGAACAGCGGCCGCGAGAATTATCGGCAGGATGGTTTTTAGAGGGATTAACGTATCGTGTGAATTCTGCCGGGTAATTGGACCGGATCAGCTCGGTGGTACAGGGATTAAATACACGACGGGGAGCCGAGGAAATTGCGATCGGGGAATACTTGTTATGTAACTGGTAGCAGCCTGTTTAATAATAGTAATACCGTAATAACTTAATTTGTTACGAAGCTTCCGAGGATAGAATCGCTCGGCTTTTTCGTTTTCTAAACCGACATGCACGGTAATTTACTTGCGTATTAACGAATTGTCAGGCACGAAGATGTTACGTTAGCGATTATTATACCGGCGTTTCGAAGGCGCGCGTTCAACGACGAATGCATTTTTCAACTCTTTTTAGTAGCGACTTATTTCGCGAGTTTAATTTAGGAATGAGCAATTCTTACAAATAACTCGCTTTTCTATAAATAAAACGGGATCCTGAAAGTTTGCTACATCGCTTTCGCGTGTAATCGTGTATAATAATTCCTAGAAATTTTTTTTTGTATTTTCATTGATTGTGGGAGACTCGTGTTTTGTACACGATGCAGGAATTTATTCGTTGAATTTGTCTAGATTTTAGAATAAGCTGCAGAAATTTATTTGTCAAATTTTTGCACGTTTTAGGAGACTGATACTTTGCGCAATAAAGTACAAAGTTTACTCGTAGAATTTTTCAGAAATTTATTTGCAAGATTTTTGTAAATTTTAAGCGATTGATACTTTCTACGATAAGGTACAGAAATTTACTCGTAGAATTTTTCTAGATGTTAGAATAATTGTATTGTACGTAATAAGCCGCAGAAATGTATTTGCAAATTTTTTGCAAATTTTAGGGGACTGATACATCGCGCAGTAAGATACAGAAATTTGCTCGTAGAATTTTTGCGAATTTTAGAATAATCGTATCGAGAAATTTATTTCTAAAATTAATATAAATTCTGGAAGTACTATAGTTCACTGAATGAGCTATAGAAATTTATTTGCGAAACTTTTATAAATCTTATGCGATTTTCGCCTTCCGCGTGCAAAAATTTGCGTAATTTCAAGATAGATCCGTTATTCGCGTGATAAATTACAGAAATTTGTCGATCGAATTTTCGAAGCCTGTGAATTAGTATTACAATTCAGAGTTACTGACCACTCGGTCGCGTTAATTCCAGGAATAAATCACCGCCGATAACTCGTACGTAATTTATGGTCTATAAAATCTCGCTAATACTACTTCAGTCATGCAAACAGCCCTAGTAAATAGTTTGCTTCGTCAAACCTGACGCAAAGGATAATCGCCTTGGTGAAAACCTTAGCTTACGACTAATTTTCACGCGACCTTGCCGAAAACTATGGAAATACATTGGACTTGGAAGAAACTCGTAACACAGAGTCCCAGTTATCCTCCTTTTCTTTGTCGTGGCACATTAGCGTGGAAAAAGTCACTAGCCCTGCCGGCGCCCTAGAGGAATTAATTAAAAATGATTTATCACTGGGTATTCCGCTCTGGCAGGCTGTCGTGCGTTCTCTAAATTCAAACGGCAGGTATAAAAGTTCCACTGATGTCTCCTTTCACGCGGAATTATTTTATACCCAGGCCCCGAGTTGCATTCGACACGATATTTAATAAATAATTCACGCTTAAGCGGATGATTCGTCGTGGCCACGGCTTACCGCGGTAATCGCGTCTGGTCTGTTATGAACGATATGAAAATTGCGGTAAAAATCGTGAGTTACAGCTGGTCACGTACGTACAAGCCACTTGACCAACCGGTTTTAAATCCACGAGGCGATGACGCGAAATTTACGGGGCCCCTTTGTCGACGTAGCCCTCGAGGAGGCTCGCGACCGATCTTCCATTAGATTCCCGCTCTGTCCCGATGAAATTATCCAGTTTTTCCTTCCAAATCCCCTGTCTATATCGACGCCGATGACAGAAATCATTGGGCATAAATTCTACCGATGTTCGGATTCGGCTCCTTTCGGTATTATGGTTTTATAGCAGCCAGTGATAGTTTATTGGCGATACTAAAAGCGTCGGAATGAATGGTTATGTTCTGTCTTTCTCCAGTCAATTTCAAATTTACCGGTGTGTTTTAAGGAAATTTGACGATCGTCAATCGAGTTGGATGTTAATAGGCCAATTGCGTGCGATGTTGTTAGTGAAAATGTTGGAAATAAATTATTGTCTTTGAAGAATTTTTAAAAAAAGTTGTCAAATTGGTAATGTTATTTGGAATATTGTGGAAATAAATCGTGGATAAATTAAGTTATGGAATTTTATAGGGAAAGATTAATATTATGCAATACTATCTAACAGAATATTGAAAAGAAATTATAGTCTTTGAAGTGTTTAAAAAAAAAGTAATGTTATTTGGAATATCATTGAAATAAATCGTGGATAAATTAAGTTATGGAATTTTATAGGGAATGGTTAGTATTATGTAATACTATCGATGAGAATATTGGAAAGAAATTATCGTCTTTGGAATATTTTTGTGAATCTAGAAAATACCAAGCTTTTCCATCACAATGATATTTTTAATGACAACATAAAAACAAATTTTTAATAATTAATTTTCTTATGTATTATCAAAGATGCAGTATATACTTTATATGTATACGTACGTAAAGATTGCATACGTTTCATTTGTCTCAAGAAACACTGAATTTTTATTATAGAGTGTACTATAATTTTGTCATGTTCTGTATATAACACATCTATAGAAATTTTAAAAGAATTACTTTCGGGACACCTTGTACATTATTTTGTAGAATGTAGTGAATCGATTTTGTCCAGTGTATGTGAGAGGGTTTTGAAAACAATTGATTATGCGAATTAGAAATCTGTGTGAGATTTGCATACAATGTGTAGGAATTGTAATTTCTAATCTAGCTATTTTTGCCGGTTTTCTCGGAAAAAGTGCGTGTATGTACTCGAAAGTGAAGATCCAGAGATATTCATTTTCGTAATTAAAATGAAAAAATTATCGATTTGTCATAATACGGATTATATCTCTCTAGCTGGAAAATCTTCCTACAAAATTGAATTGTAAATTGTAAGATTACATCGATATTTAAATTATTAACATTCGGTAACAACAAAGTAAATTTATACCGAAGTAAACGGTCGAAATCTTTCAACCAGAATCTACTTACTTTCTTTTCACTTTCTAGGAAAGTCTGATTTTTCAGAAGCAGGAAATAAAACTTTTCAATACATTTGAAAGCTAATTATTCATTTTTCACTTTTTCAACCGATTTATTACGTTAATAAACTAGATTAGAAATATTCTTTTCTCGCTTTAAAGTTTATAACAATAACCAAATAATGGTACCATTTCTAACAATTAAGCAATTATCAAATAACCAAATGAAAATAAAATTAAAAAGCCAATTTCAATGCAAAACATAGCAAATAATACATTTGTATTTCCAAGATATATTTATATATTTAAAACATAAATGCAATATTTATGAAATAATTAAATATATCAAAATAAAACTGAAAAGTAAAATCTCCATTTGAATTTAAATAAAAGAATTCAAATTCTTCATTTAAAAAATAGCAAATGTTACATTTATATTTCCAAGATATATTTATATTTTTAAAGTATAAATGTGATATATTTTTCAATATCCTTATACTACAAATTACCTAAATTATTACAGTATTATATGATATATAATATCCTTACGTTATAAGTTACATAAATTATTATAAAACTTATATAAATATAAGTAATATAAGTTATATAATAATTGTTGTTACTTTTCGAATACGAATCGTATTTTTCTGTGTGAGGTCCAGATTTATTAGTAAGGAAAGATAGAAATTCATCGCTGCAAAAGATACTATAACGTTTCGAAGGAACAAACTCTGTTTTAGCCGATGTGACCTTTCTTGCCAGGAACGTCGCTTGGAATAGGAACAATAGAAGTGGCGTTCTAGGGTTGTGTTAAATTTAATCCGAGAATAGTCCAGCCGATTCAAAATGACCCGCAGCTCGTCAATTGAAGGGCTGAGTCAGAAAAGGGGGCTTACAGACCGCATAACTTTGCGGTTCATGGCGGGCTCCCTTCTAATTTTCAACCCTGCACTTTCCTTTTGCGGCTCGTTAGCAATTTTCCTCCCCTTTCGGAACCGTACTTTTTCATTTCCTATGTTTTTTTCCTTCATCGCCCGCCGATTTTTACCGGTTTCACCTTTTATTTTTCCCACTCTCGTGTTCGATCTAACGAGCGAACGCCAGGAATATGATTTTACGAAATTAAATCGGAAATGCTGAACAAATTTTGGAACACGAGTTTAACGAGGAGGATGAATTTTGTAAAAAAGGCTTTAGCCAAATGTTTTTCCAGTGTTCTTGTTGTTGATGTTTGTATTTGATGGATTTGAGAGATTAGGAGAAAGTGATGACGAAGTAAGGTATGATTTACTTAAATTGAATTAAATAATTCAAATAATTATTAAGTATTATTCATTATTAATTTATTAATTTAAATTAAATAATTAAAATAATGGGAGTGAAGGTGTAATTTTTATTTTGTTAATGTTCCTTCCTTTTTTATTTTAATATATATTCTCTTTAGGTTAGGTTTGATTAAATAATTTATTGTATGTATTATTAATTAGTAGTTACTTAATTAAATAAATTAATGATGTAGATAGTAGTTAATAGTATTCTATCATTAAATAGCATTCTAACTAAATACAGAATCTCTAGAATTTATTATGACATGTTACATGATATTATGAAAATTAAGAATCCTCATTTAACGAGTAAAAATTACAATTTTTTAAATTTTAATTCATAAAATATAAAGTTAAAATTTTGGTATACTGTATTAAAAAAAATATTGTAATTTTCTAAGATATTAGTGTATTATTCGTGTTAGGTCATGTTTGATGTTTACGAAATTATATTCATAAACTGGTTAATCTCGATGCATCGATATGCATAACGTGCTCTTAATCCAACATTTTTTCGTATTTTTAAATCTCTAACGGTACATTCTATGTTTAGTCACTTTACTGCTGGTGGTTGACTTTTTTCCATCTATTTGCCCCCTACAAAGCGTTTCACCAAAAATATGAAATACCCCTGACGTTCTTTATCAAACGGAGCACATGTGATTTCCATAATGATGCTATAAAAAGAACTGAAATTACACGGTGCACAAATTCGTGAAAAACAAAGTATTCTATCATCCTATAATATATAAAGAATCTAAAATAATTTTGTGAGTAGACAATTTAATTAAATTTATTTACATATATTCAAATTTAGGTAGGAAATTTAATTTAATTAATTCACAGACTATACTTCAACTTTTCTAGGAAATAATTAAGAAAATAAAAATTTCACGTATTTTATTATAATATATAAATAGTCTAAAATAATTTTAAGAGTAAATAATTTAATTAAATTTACTTACATATATTCAAATCTAGCTGGAAATTTTTATTTTAATTAATTCACAGATTATATTATAATTCTTCCAGGAAATAGTTGAGATACTACCAAAAATCTTAATTAATCCTCGAATAGAATTAACTATCGTTTCTTATAAAGAAAAATTTATTATTAAATTGAAATTATTTCTTTCGATATAGAAATATAATGCTAAATAATATAAATATAATCTTTTTAATAGTTACTAACAAAAATTTATCAACTAATTTTATTGCAAATGGAAAGTTTGCGACTTGACATGAAATAAATAATACTATAATCTTATTAATAGCTGCTAACAACAATCTATTAACTATTTTTATTGCAAGTTGATATTTTGCAACTTCACAGAAAATATTATATAAATATTTTAAACAATAATATACAAACGGAATACCGAAATCGATTTTTCCTCGACTTTCTTGAATCAACGTTTCGTAATTTGAAATTATCGGAATTATTTGAACTATCGTCCAATATATTCTTTCCTCCATCCTTGTGTCTCAATTCCAGAAAGCTAACTCTCCGTTTGTACAGCTGATTCAATGGATTTTGTAATACCTTGTTCCGTTCACGTCGACCTCGATGTCTTCTCGATCTTCCTGCTCTTCCTGGCCTTTTCCACAGTGATAGATCTTCGTTCCTGTATGCAAAGAAGTTTATTTTTCTGAATCCTCAATCAGATAGTCGGCCATTATACTGTACCATCAGCAAACGCGAGTCGCTCTGTTTAACTAATATTTCAGGGTTAAATTTCCGGAACAAACGTTGCAGATTTATTGCCGGTTTCATCTTGCATAGCTAACATCGCTCTACGGACAAATGGAAAACTAGTTTGAATCTCGCTTCGGTCTGCTATATTTAACCGATTCTTCGCATCGTCATCTCGACAAATCGAAAAAGTGAAAAATGGGAAAGTATAGTAACCCGCGTTAGTAATTGGCACGCGTATTTTTATGTAAAAGTAGAACAATATTCGTTTTCTTTGTTAAATTATCATGGTCGAAGAAGGCTCTTCAGAATCGGACAGGTAAAACGATTTAAAAGATTAAAAAATAGGAAATAAAACATGGAATGTGAACGAGGAGAACTATGAAAGTTAAAATAATTTATTTTCGATCTTTCAGTCTTGATGACGGTCGAGCAGTTAAAATATATGTATATTTATATAAAATATAATATAAAATATAATATAATATTATATAAAATATAAATATACGAAATGTATAAGCGGCGAAAAAATAAAATATGATTATTCAGCGATAAAGAATATATAATAGATTGAAGATGGAGCAAGAAATGTGGATGAAGAATATTACAAGAGTAGAAATAATTTTTTTCCAGATCTTTAATCTTTGGTGATTACCGAGTAGCAAAAATATCGAAAAAGATAATAATAAAAAAGGAAATAAAACGTGATTTATTTTATGAAAAAGAATATTTAATGGTTTCCATGTAAGTAGAATACGACGAAGAAAGTTAGGAGAGCTAGAGAAATTTATTTCAGTTCTTCAGACCCATAACGATGGATGAAAAGATTCATGCACAGTTGAATAGTTAAAATGGTAAATTATCTAAATGCTGAAAAACCAAAAAAGAAAAGAAAACTACGTAAAATAAGAGAAAATGACAATTAACGTGTTTGATGGAAAGGGGTGCGCGATAGATCTTACGTGAAATAAGATAGAAAGTGCTATAAAAGCTACGAGTATTTGTGTCAGATCTTAAAGTCCATAAGGATAGATGTCAAGGTTAATTTACAGTCGATTAACGGAAATGGTAAGCAATGCGAGTGTCAAAAAGATAAATAACGATTATTTAGCGGAAAAAAATATAGCATTTGGAATAGAGTGAAAGCAGTTATAAGAGCTAGAATAATTTGTTTTAGATCTTTAGGCTCGTAACGATAGGTGCCAAGGCTCGTTTATAATTGAGCAGTTAAAATGGTGAGTGATGTGTAAGTGTCAAAAAGATGAAGTATGATTATTTAATGCAAGATATGTACAATATACAGCGAAAGAAGTTATAAATGTTAGAATAATTCATTTTCCATCTCTGTGTCACCGATGATTCATACTAAAATCCATTTACTCGCAGACTTACGCTCATTTGTAATCGTGTAGTTAAATCGGTGAACGATGTAAACGTTAAAAAAATAAAACGGCAGAGGAAAAATGTGGAACAGGTTTCATTTAGAATATGATGAAAAAACTTACTAGATAATATATTTCACATTTTTGAGGCTATAACGACGCGCAAACTGTTTAAACAAAACAAAACTTTAATTCTAAAGAATTTTTACATTTTTACATCTATGACGATTAATGTCAAGGATAATTTATAATCGCGCAATTGAAATCGTGAATGCTATAAATATGAAAAACATCACATAAATCCAGTATAAAAAGTGTGAGATATATTTCACCTATGACACAGTCAAAGGGATTATAAAAGTTAGGCTAATTTATCGCAGATTCTTAGATTTTTCTTCGCAAATATCAAAGTTCATTTACATCTATAATTAACCCGGTGACTTTTTCGTTAAGAAAAAATAAGAATTCGAAGATTTTCTGTCATAAAATTGACAGTAAGTACGTAATCGCATACAAATTAAGACGTAAAATTATTTTACCTCGACATCCCTGTATACTAAAGATTAAAAATAACAAATCGAGGGAAATTCTCCGAATTAAAAAATATATGCAACATTGATAACGATGGTAAAATTATTTCTCGCTATATTCCATGCAACTTTCACTCTGAAAAATTAAAAAACTTCCACGTATATTACAACATTCGTTCCCAAAGGATTAAACGCTAAGAAATCATTCGAGTATCAAGAAACGATCTTACGCTTCTGTTCTGCTAAAAAATTGCAACCGTTCAGTTTCTGTTCGATTTTACGGCTATCATTCCGTTTTAGATAAAAATAAACTAACGAGACAGCGGATAAAAGAACGAATTTTTAATTTCAATCTAACATTTGTATGCAAATTTTCGGACGGTAAATAAGGCAAGCGAAAAATCGTTCCTTGTCAGGTTTGAACGTGGAAACAGCAAAGAAGCGTGGTGTTGGAACGGTTAAAAGCGATATAGAGTACTGTAAAAAGAAATTCCAAGATCTAGAGTAATTTATTTCGCGTCCTACGACGACACGTGTCAAGCCTCATTTACTCTGGAGCATTTAGAGTAGCGAACGATGTAAGCGTCACGATGATGAAACGCGATTATTTAGCGGGCAAGAATAAACAACAAATAACATCCAGTAGAATTCCTCTCGGATCATTGATTCGCTCGCGAACAGATCTAACCCTGACGTCTTCATCCCTGGAAAAGAGTGCACGCACACAGGCCGCGCGAGTAATCCGACAGCCATAATTATTCAGCATGCGAACGGTAACATAGTGTCTCGGCGAATTAGCGGTCGCGCGAGTCGATTCGGTTTTATTACCGGCAAAAGTCAACCGTTCGCCGCGAGTAATTATTTTTTGTTCCAGCGAGATTTAGCGATAAAACAGGCGAAGCGGCGTGGATTTAGACGAGCAGCAACGGATGTGTCACACGTTCCTTGATTACGGTCCTCAGGAGGGGTTTATTATACCTCCGTGATTAATGCACTCGACTCTGCACTCGCTGGAAGAATTGTATAAGTAGCAGCTTATCGTGGCCGAGCGTGGTGGTTGTATAATCAGCGGCAGATTATGTCGTTACATAATTTCGCAATTATTCATGAGCATCCAGAAACGCGACAGTGTCTCAAAGCTTTTTTTTCTCTCCCCCACCCCTTTCCTTTAGAAAATAGCCGATGATTTATCGGGCGTTTGCAAACAGTGTTTTGTCGTAAATTTAGCAACGCGGTTGAATCCTTTGGTTGCCAGCGAGGTTAATGTTCAGGATGTTTCTACTCGAATATTAAGCGCATGCACATGAAATATCGCGTACCACGAGGTATATCAAGAGTATTCAGTTGTTACGTATGTATGGAATATTATGTAAGCTTCTTCAAGGACTGAAGAAGTATATTATTCGCGCTGTTTATTATTATCGGGTTTAATAATGATACAATATTGGGTCTTGCAGTGTTAATCCTTTGCTGTTGAAGACTTTTTCACTGTGAAGAAGCTTTTCTTACGTTTCTATAAGCTCGGTGATAGCTTTTATATGAAGGTATGTAAAGGAAATTAGACGTTTGCGTTTGGAATCAGCGGAATTATTTTATTTCGATATTTCGAGTAGTTATTTTTAATATAATTATTCTGCTTATCCGTGTTTAAGTTGTGGCATTAAAACGAATAAACTGAATTAACATGGTTAACTTAGGGTGTATTTTTAACGGAAACTTTAAAGAAAATTATACGTTTGCGTTTGGAATCAGCGGAATTATTTTATTTCGATATTCCGAGTAGTTATTTTTAATATAATTATTGTCGCTTATTCGTGTTTAAGTTGTGGCATTAAAACGAATAAACTGAATTAAAATGGTTAACTTAGGGTGTGTTTTTTTAATTTAATCTATTAAAATTTTAGCAATGTTTATTATTGGAACAGATATACGTTTTTTCTTCCCTTTTATATTTTAATTTTCACAGAATGTTGGTTGAGTGTTCTTCTTCTTCGAACATTTTATTATATTATTATCGGGTGTAATAGTGGTACAATATTGGATTATGTTGGTATACAGTGTTAACCCTTTGCACTCGAAGACTTTTTCGCTGTGAAGAAGCTTTTCTTGTTTCTATAAGCTCGGTGATACCTTTTGAATAAGAATATGTAAAGAAAATTATACGTTTGCGTTTGGAATGAGCGGAATTATTTTATTTCGATATTTC
>NIJG01000092.1:313659-329982 GCA_002201625.1 Euglossa dilemma | reverse complement strand
TTTTTAATTATGAGACTGGAAGATTTAGTACTATTTTTGATGTAGAGAGGATTTATAAATAATTTCGAAATTATTATTTGTTTTTAAATTATAAATTTTACTTCGTAGAATTTAATATTTTGCGTATTTCAGTTTTTGGGTTAAGAAATTCTTGTTTGATATAAATATATAGGTCATTAACAAAGTTTCTGTAATATAGTATCATCTCTGGCTTTCTAATCCATTTATTATAAATAGAATGAAGATAAATCGTATTAAATTGGATTTAATTATATTAAAATAAATTATATTAATATCAACGTTAATTTTACCAAAAGCAACTTTCATTTTCACTACGTAATTGAAAATACGTAATTCTGAAACCAGTCTTCTTGATTTATTCGATCTTTCCCACTGCCAGCAAAATTTTCTTCGCCTTCCTCTTCGTTTCTCATAGTAATTTATTAACAACACAAGTATTCATGCCCACATCTTTCCGCTATAAAATTCGTCTACCGAAAAAATTTCCTTTTCACCCACGCGACGCTGCATTCACCAATAGAAGACACATTTATCCAAGCCACTTGCATCTCTCACGCATAAATACATTCGAACGATTTCGTGTCATCGCTGTCAACTATCACACCTACGGAAAATTTGATTTACGTAGTTATCGTCTCGCAAGGCAACGAAATTACCCTCTTCCTTACCTTTTTCTCACCTTTTTCTCACGATTACGTTCTTTTTCTTACCTTTTTTCATCGCGACGACGCCTGTTTTCTTACCTTTTTCTTCGCGACGACGCTTGTTTTCTTACCTTTTTCTTCGCGACGTCTCGTGAACCACCAATGGAACTTCCGTTCGCTCCGAGAGACTCTACGGCGAGATTCGGTCCAATAAGACTCCGATAAAAAAGGTTAATGAAGGTTGAAGACGTGGTCATTCAAGTTACCAAGGCGCAAACCGTAACGTCGGAAACCTGTTTGTTCGGTCAGTGATAGCGTAACTTAACGGAACATTGAGGACATAAAGTACGAAATTTTTGCCTTGCAACAATATCGGGACCATCCGCGAGAGAGAAGGTTGCTCGTGAAAGGGCCTGGAAAAATTTCTTCAGCCTGTTCCGCTATCTCCGATCTCTTTACGAGCTACGAACGATTTAGCCGATTCGATCGATACTTCTGATCTAAAGAAATGGATATGCTCATATGCGAGCTGTTTCATAGGTAGATCTCTTACGGTTAGTGCGAATAGAGCTATTAGAATATTAGCTTTCCGGCTATAAACGCAACAAGAAATACGAAACTTTTCGACTTTAAAATTAAAAAGAATTTATAATAGTTACTTTCATGCACTGTTTATTACTTTCAACTGCAATTTGGAATATTTTCAACGAAATACGAAAGTATTATAACAGTATAAAATTTAGCAATAGTAAATACCGGGTGGTCATTAAATGATTGAATTAGAATATTAGCTTTCCGGCTATAAACGCAACAAGAAATACGAAACTTTTCGACTTTAAAAGTAAAAAGAATTTATAATAGTTACTTTGGTGCACTGTTTATTACTTTCAACTGCAATTTGGAATATTTTCAACGAAATACGAAAGTATTATAACAGTATAAAATTTAGTTATAGTAAATACCGGGTGGTCATTAAAAGATTGAACGACATGAAGAGAAATAATTTTCATAAACTTGTGTTTCTTTAATCTTTTATTAATTTACTTGGAAATATGATTAATAAATTTTTTCAGTATTATGTTTGGAAAATAATATTCTTGAAATGACCACCATTCTCTTATTCACAAATATGGGAAGTTGTGACTTTTTCAAATGCTTCGGTGTTTCAAATATGTGAATTTTTACATATTTGGATAATAATTAACCAAGGTTTATTTCAATCTAATATAATAGTTTCTAAGTCAAAATAATTAATTTTCCTGCTTCTCGAATTTTTGTTATGCTTGTCAAGTCACCTGATTATTGTCCGAGTTTTTGTATTCAAATTAATTTTCTATTTTTCTTTTTAATATTATTGAAATGGCCACCATTCTTTTACTTATAAATAAGGGAAATTGTGACTTTTTCAAACGCTTCAGTGTTTCAAATATTTGAATTTTTACATATTTGGATAATAATTAACCAAGTTTTACTTCAATCTAATGATAATAGTTTCTAAGTTAAAATAATTAATTTTCCTGCTTTGCAAATTTTTGTTATGCTTGTCAAGTTTTTGTATTTAATCTTCTATTTTTCGCTTTCTGGATTTGCCAAATCATCGAACAATTTGTCGAATTAATATTTCGACGTTCACCTTATCTTATATCTCTGTGGAATATTATAATTGACACTTCAATTTACTTCTATATCACGCTGAAGAACTTGATTGATATGGTCGAGATTTCAACGTTGATTGATTCAACGTCTAGGAAAATATTATTATATCTACGAATTCGGGAAAATTAGATTTCGAAGTCCGAAAGAAGTTCGACGTTGGTGGTCACTGAGTTTCAAATGTCAATTTATAATTACATTCCAGTTTCCTGCCAGAATTATCTCTCGTTAATCTCGTTTACTTTTTCAAGCGTCCAATTAGAGCCGTATATAAATGCATTAATTAATCACGTTCCCTATATTCATTGATGAATCTGTATCGCGACTGAATCTGTAGTGTGATAACTATAGCATATTAAAGAAAACCGCAATTGGACGAGATTTTTTTATTATAGAAATTTATATATTAGGTCGTCCCATAAGTTGTTTCCGGTTTTTACTCTTACTACTTAGAATTATATGTCGAATAAACCTTGAAATGTTAAGAAAAAATGTAATCTCCCTTTTGTTATTCTATTTCTTCCTGTTTCGTTGGCAAATACGTTAATCATCGATATAGTTTATAAAATACGACGAAGAATATAAATATCACCGCGAAAGAACTTATTGGACGACCTAATACTTATTCGTGACATTAGATAGTATTACAGCAAGAGTTTACCGTAATTATTGCAGAGCTAAAATCTAAAATAAGTTTGACTATTCAAAATTAGTTTTCACGCTACTCAAGTCAGACTCTCAGGTTTCACACGTTTCTTCCTTTCCTGAAGGGAATTATTGGAAACATGCAATTGGTTTTCACACAATTACAAGTGATTATATATCTTCAAATAAATCGTTTGTCAATATTATCAGAATCTGACATTTAATACTAAGTGACATATCTCACTGCTCTTTCTGTCTTAATTCAACATGTCTACCACAATTATTTATTATTATTTAATTACCACAGTAATAAAAATTGACTTTGGCTTAAATGATAGAATGTCAAGGAATTTTTAAAACTCTTTATTTCCATCGAATTAACCGTAATACTGAAAATAAAGAGATTCAATTCGATATTAAACCTACTAGAACCTGTCAAATGATCGATAAACGAAGAAATAAAATAGGAAACACGAGCAGATATTGAAAAATTAATTGTACTTATATCCAAAGAAATATTGCGAAGGGCAAGCAAGCAAAGTGACGACGTTGATTGGGAAATTAAAAATTGATAAGCCGCCATTTGGATCTCGGCACATACAGCGTTAACGAAAGCGATGATCAGAACGACGTACACTGGACAAATAAATTGCAGAAGAAAAATAAACATATTACTCGTGTTCTGAAATACAAAATAATCCGTTCGTCGTTAAGCACGGTTAATAGGAGTTTTTATTTATGACGTCTGGGGGTACACCTATACTTTACTGGATAATACGAAGATCGAACAGCGAACGAAACCGCACGGGCATCGATACGTACGTATGTATCCCCCGATAATTTCTCTAATGAAAAATTTAAGTGTCAATCAGCGAGGAATCCGAGGAATTTCCATTTCGATCCGTGGCAGTTGCCGGACAGTGAGAAACGTAGGAAAACTCTGGAGGATCGTTAACGAAGTCAAGGCAATCCTGTCTGCCGATCCTACACGATTATCCCATCATGCGCCGGCCATTTCAGTCCCGTCTTCGCGAAGTTCGTTCGAACGTCTGCACACCCTTTGCTTCGATGATAGTGATGATAGTACTTGCATCGAGACTCAACGGCTGGAAAAAGTGTCTGGCCGGTGGAAAATTTTTCACCCGCGGAAAAAGAGAGATCGAACCGCGGGTACCTATTTCGCGTAATCACGCACCGCGAGGATGTATGACACCTGTAATTTTGGACGCGCGTATCTCTGCCTGTTTTTAGAAACGGCCGCATAGGATGACAGTGACGGATTCGCGGAGAAAGCGAGAATACACGCAGGCGAATGTGAAACTGCGTTTGCGGGGAAATCGGTCAGAGATTGGGCCGTAGGATTACTCCGGGGGCTGAAGTTTAGATTCGTCGAAGTTAGGATAAATTCTCGGAGAACGTTTTCCCGCGAGTGATTACGCAGACAGGTTCGAAGAGAAAATCGCTGGTTAGCCGAAGACTGAGTTGCCATAGGTCTTTGCTGTGCCATTTTTTTTTTGCGAGAGCTGTTCGTTACGTAAAACGACGGGGATTTCACGGTATCGCGGGATCGTCCGTGTAATCTTTTCGCTCGTTAATATTCGGATAAAATAGCGGCGACTTAATCCATTAGCCGGCTACTAGACGTCGCGTTAACTCGCTCAGCGATCCCTGAAACGGCGAAATATAGCGGAATGAACGGGCCACTCTTTTCGCGACTTAAATTGGACGAGAAAACGGTCTGCAGGGAAAGTCGCGAGTGAAGAATCCTAGAGCGAGAAATGAGAGTGGAGGTTTGGGTGGCAAGCAGAGAGCGGAGAGTATAGCCGTCAGAGCGTGTCGTCTCGTAGCATAATTACACTTTACTCGTAGTTTTATTCAAACATGCGCCATCCACTTACCTCATCCATTAACCCCTTCGTTACTAAAAGTGACTACTTATAATCATTCAACATCAGCTGCTCGTTGTATACTAATGATGATTGTAGTCGTCTAACGTTTAGCGCTCGCCTCGTACTAAAGATGACAATATTCGGAATGTCGCATCAATCATCGTGCAACTCTGCTGGACACGAGGACTGCATACTTGCTTCGTGCGAAATGTTGCGAGCCTTTTTGTTCTAGAATCAGTTAAACTGTTTATTGCATCGTAATGATGGATAAATGATAAATGAGTAAAATAAACCGATGACTGTTTCTCGCGCCATAGCAAACTCACGTTACTAGTGATAAAGCGATTGAAATAAATAGTAAGACTCGTTTAATATTATATATAATTTTACGTGAGAACTCTACGAAGTCTCTAGAAACGTGAGGACGATGTCAAGAGCCCTTTACCACTCTCTGTTTCGCATTAGCAACAGAATAAACTCTGATCTGTATTATAGAAGATCCTTCCATCGGAATTGAAGTATTTTTGAGAGAAACATTGATACAGCGATTGAAAGAAATAGTAAGACTCGCTTAATACTAAATATAATTTTACGTGAGAACTCTGCGAAGTTTTTAGAAACTTGACGACGATGTCAAGAGCTCTTTATCACTCTCCGTTTCACATTAGCAACAAAATAGACCCTGGTCTGAGTCACAGGAGATTCTTCCATCGGAATTAAAGTATTTCTGAGAGGAACAGTGATGTAGTGATCGAAAGAAATAGTAAGACTCGTTTAATACTAAATATAATTTTACGTGAGAACTCTGCGAAGTTTTTAGAAACTTGACGACGATGTCAAGAACTCTTTAGCACTCTCTGTTTCGCATTAGCAACAAAATAAATCGTGGTCTGAGTCACAGAAGATTCTTCCATCGGAATTGAAGTATTTCTAAGAGAACTATTGATGCAGCGATCGAAAGAGATAATAAGACTTGCTTAATATTAAATATAATTTTACGTGAGAACTCTGCGAAGTTTTTAGAAATTTGACGACGATGTCAAGAGCTCTTTACCACTCTCCGTTTCACATTAGCAACAAAATAAACTCTGATCTGTGTCACAGGAGATCCTTCTATCGAAATTGAAGTATTTCCGTGGCAAACGCTAGCTACTGTCTATTATCAAGCACATTTGACATCACTGTTGTCTTGTAAAGATTTGCGTTCACGAAATGACGTTTCCCCTGTTACAGCGATCGAAAAAAATAGTAAGACTCGTTTAATACTAAATATAATTTTACGTGAGAACTCTGCGAAGTCTTAAGAAACGTGACGACAATATCAAGAGCTCTTTACCGCTTTTTGTTTCGCATTAGCAACAAAATAAATCGTGGTCCGAGTCACAGGAGATCCTTCCATCGAAGTTGAAGTATGTCTGAGAAAAACTGTGATGCAGCGATCGAAAGAAATAATAAAACTCGTTTAATACTGAATATAATTTTAGGTGAGAACTGTGCGAAGTCTCTAGGAACTTGACGACGATGTCAAGAGCTCTTTACCGCTTTTTGTTTCGCATTAGCAACAAAATAAATTGTGGTCCGAGTCACAGGAGATCCTTCCATCGAAATTGAAGTATTTCTGAGAGAAACTGTGATGCAGCGATCGAAAGAAATAATAAAACTCGTTTAATACTAAATATAATTTTACGTGAGAACTCTGCGAAGTCTTAAGAAACGTGACGACAATATCAAGAGCTCTCTACCACTCTCTGTTTCGCATTAGCAACAAAATAAACTCTGTTCCATGTCACTTCCTTCCATTATGTCAGATCCTTCCATCGAAATTGAAGTATTTCCGAGAGAAACGTTAGTTATTGGCAATTATCAGGCACATTTGACATGACCGTTGTCTCGTCGGAATCTGCGTTGACAAAATGGACGAAATAGTAACACGTCTGCAGTCATGTTGTTCGCAAAGGAAGTGCTGGCTTGGTAGCAGCGAGGCTGCAGATACTCCACGAGTGGTTCGTTCAGACACGGAGAAGAACCTGCTTCTCATTCTTGTTGCTTTCGCACGACTGCCGGTGGAGAAATGCAAAAAGAGGAAGAGGAGGAAGCAGGCCAGGCCGTTTCGTGTGCCGAATGAGTTGGTCAATCATCATCGGGACGCGACGAAAACGCTGCGAGTTCCCTCAATTTCGGGAACGAGGAGGTGTTTTTAGCGGCACGAAAGGTGCGCGCTTTAATGGCGCGGACCGGAATTTATTTCAGCGGTTTCGTTAATTAGCGAACGCGTGGAAACGAGCGGAGGTAAAGTACGTTTCCATCGAGCTGCGCATTTTTACACGCCCGTGATCGCTGCGCGAATTATCGAGAGTATCGCAAGCGGCCGGTGTGATAAAATCGGTAATGAGAGCGCGATTGTCTTCGTTCGAGAAAATGGCCGACTGTTTAATGCGATGAAAGCTGGTGAGACTTCTTTATTTTTCGCTGTGCAACGATTACAGGTGCAGGTTCATGGTAATTAATCGGGGAAAAAGTCTGGCAGAAATTCATTCGGAACATGTGCTCTTTGGGTTTCAGGCTTCTTTGCTCTCGTGATTTATTTCGTGAAGTAGCTTTTATCTATTTAATCTATTTTTCATTTTAGCGTAGTTTATGCTCGCAGCTGTAAAAGAAATTGAAATTTTTTGTTTGAAAAAATTGAAGTTTTTATTATAATTTTATTACGATTTCTTTATAAAATATTCGAATATTGTTTTATTTTTCATACCGTGGATTGAGCCTGAAATATCGTTGGTTTTATTTTAATGTAAATTACCTGTTTAGTCTATTTAATTTTAGCATAACTTACATTTGCAGTTGCTGTATAAGAATTAAAAATATTTCAGTTTTTATTACAATTTTATTACGATTTCTTTATAAAATATTCGAATATTGTTTTATTTTTCATACCGTGGATTGAGCCTGAAACATCGTCGATTTTGTTTCAATGCAAATTACCTGTTTAGTTTATTTAACTTCAGCATAGTTTACATTTGCAGTTGTTGTATAAGAAATAAGAATATTTCAGTTTTTATTATAATTTTATTACGATTTGTTTATAAAGTAAACAATTTTTTTTAAATTTTTCATAACGTGGTTTTATTTTGAAACAGATTATGTGTTCAGACTATTTAATTTTAGCACAGCTTATGTTCGCAATTGTCGTAGAAACAAATGATAATATTTCGGTTTTCATTGTAATTTTATTATAATTTATTTATAAATATGCAAACGCTGTTTTATATGAATACGTTTATCGAATGACAATGAAATTATTATAAAAGGAACGTCGTGGTAATAACAGGAAAGAGCAATATCTTTATTTTCGCATAATAGTATAATACTTCATATTTTATTAATAACCGTAAATAATGTGTGAAACTTCCCGGAACATTCTAACAGATGTGAAGTTACCTTGCATTGTTTGCATTGGCAGATTGTTTCGCTTGATGTTTGACACGTAATATATAATACACGTAACAGCTTCTTGAAGGATTCTGTTTCTTCCAAGTTGGCTAATATTCTTCAGATAACTCGCGAATAAATCTGTAATATATCTAGGAAACACGTTATTAAAAATATATAAATAGCCAGCCAAAGCTAAATTTGACACAGAGACCTAATGCATGTAACACATGTCACTTCCAGTCAAGAAATTAATTAATATTTCATTACACTTTAAATGAATGAAAATTCGCGATAATTGATCTTCGAGTTGCCATATATAATCATAATCTGAAATTTTTTGAACCCACAATTAAAATCCTAGACAACACGTATATATTCAAATATATTGTATGTAATAATTACAATTAATATTTCAATTTTTATTGATTATATAATATTTCATTTCAAAGGACAGAAATAACATCACATGATTTTTCATACAATTTTAAAATACTACGTAAAGAATAAAATTTAAAAATAGGTTGAAAATATTAATCACGCGTTTATTATACTGAACAATTGTACTTATTAAGTATGTAGAATTTACATACTAAGAATATTAATATAACAAAAGAAATTCTTTGTATAGCATATTGCAAAAGTGCAAGATAAATATTAACCTTTTTATTTTTTTTTCAGTTAGCATACATTTTTTTATAAATGAAGGAAGATACAGGAAAATAATAGAATCTTTGTTGAAGTTAATTTGTATAAATAATGACAAGTTGTGTATCCGTTTGTACTCTTGTGAGATTTTTCTATTCATTGACACTTCGAAAGTTAAAATTCAACTTGTATTTGAAATTCGAGGATTAATTTTACAGTTAATTTAGAATAACAAAAATTGTCGCACAAATTTTTAATATCCCCAGGTTCTCGACAAGTTATTTTTTTCATAAATCATTTGCCTTTAAATTTCTACCAAAAATGATTATTAATAATGAAACAAAGATATAAATATTCCTAACACCGTTGAAATTTATCTATGTTCCAAGTCGCCAGATTTTGTAATAGTTCCAAGAATCTAGAATTATATGAACCAATATGTGAGTCACTGTATCACCTTTTTACCACCTGAAACCTGATTTCTGATCACGATATGAATATCCAGTTGAATTATTAAGTCGTTACAGATAAACTGATTGAATTTGTAACACGAAAGAACAATAATCGAATAAAATATTTATTCATCGAGATATGACATATCGTATATATCATTTGACACATCGTAACGATGAAATCAAGCTTGCATTTATATATTTAGTACGGTATTTCGCGTTTTCAGACGCGAGAAAGTGTTTCGGAAGAATTCCTTGCTGTAATTTTATTACCGAATCATTTATAAGTAAGTAGTGATTTAAGTGTTTGGAAATACGGTGGTTTCTTCATTCTAAGGTGCAATCTTAGGTAAAACTGGATTTTTTGATACCGTATGATGAGAAGTCTATACCTCTAATCATCGTTTCTCATAGATAGGCGCCCGATCGTGAGGAACTCATTTGTCAGATTTTTTGATTGCCTGAATAGCATGTAAATGACGGGAAATGTTGTATAATGTGCATCTAATTTACGTGCAACATCTCGTATATTACAACGTGCACGAGCCCCGATTGAAATCTTTAGTCGATCATTATCGATAATCTATTTCGATCGTCCACGTGGCTCATTTTTGATATTTATGTTTCCTGATTTGAATATTTTAACAACCGTTGCCCGTTTATCGTCGCTTCCGCGAAAGCTGTATCAACTTTGCGAACAGCTTGTGCCAATTTATATGCAAAATTCGAATTTTTGCAAGAAAAATATGGGAAATCGGTTTTAATCCTTTCGATTACTTTGACACGCAATCTTGCTAGTTTGTATTAAAACAGGTGATAAAATATCGTCATCGTGTTACACTTAGCTGTTATCAGGCTTCAATCTTTCGTAATCAGAATTTTTTTTTTTAATTATTGATTACGAGAAGGAGAACTGATAATTAGCTATTCTTTTTTTCATTTTTATTCGCAATGTACTAATAACTAATTTAGTTAAAAAGATAACCAGGTAACTCTAATGGTTATTGTAAACGAACTATTTAATATTAATATCATGGTATACTGATAAATTATTAGGTTGGGGAAAAAGAAATCCATTATTTTTATAATTTTAAATGGAAATGTAATGTGTCATTAGAGAAGCTTAATTAAAAATAATATCTGCTGAAAAATAAATAGGTAACGAATCATGAATAATAAATAATAAATGGCAATAAATAATACACAATAAATATAAAAAATACGTGATAGAAAATAATCGAATTTAAATTTATGT
The DNA here is from genome assembly GCA_002201625.1 of Euglossa dilemma. Lineage (NCBI taxonomy): Eukaryota > Metazoa > Arthropoda > Insecta > Hymenoptera > Apidae > Euglossa > Euglossa dilemma. The sequence continues at coordinate 319,346 of NIJG01000092.1, read as the reverse complement.
AGCTCAGATTTACGAAAATATAATTGAAAAATAAATATATAATGAATGATAAATGATAAATAATAAATAATACATAATACATAAACAATGATATTCAATAATACGTAATAAATAATAAAAAGATAAATAATAAGTAAATCGTCGTGTAATGAATACTGTTTGGTGATACATTTAGTCATTGAATTCCACAAGACTTTACGTCCATATAAAGTCGATCATTATACTTTCAATAACCTGAAATGACGACATCTGCCTCGTTAAAAACTCGAAATGAAAAATGCCGATGGAATAATTATTCTTCGAAATTAACGATACCATTCTTCCAACAACTTTGGTCATCGTAAACATATAATTACCCTTGTTACTACTTGAAATTATGTTTGATCCAAAAACGCGTGAAAGAGCGGAAAAAACTTGTCACACAACTTCTCGCACGGCCAAATCATATTCTCCTACTTTTCCTTCGTAAAATGTAATTAAATTTCATTTCCTACGGCTTTCTCAACCTTGTTCCAGCCAAACACTGTTGCGCAAACATGCAGCCATCCAAAACGTAAATCCATCCAGCATAAAGAATCACCACTGTCATTACCTTATCCCATTGCATGAAATGCTTAAACGAAAGGAAACGACGTTTTAATTACTATACCATGATTATTCGCAGCAGTGGATTAAGCCCAGAAATATTGGCTGCTGAGAGATAAAAGGGGCCCATTTACAACTGGCAGATTATTATTTATCTTTTGTAAATAAAAGGTATATTAAATTTACAAGTAGTATACAAATATAAATTTAATGTAAACACAAATATAAATTTAATATGAATAAAAAATATAGGAATACGAATGTATTAAATATATAATTATTTAAAATATATTCTTTCTATTATGTAGGAATTTTTGTTCTGTTTTTTAAGGTATTAAAGAGTCATTAACATTTTTAATTTATTGTCTAGTGTGGACTACTAGGTTTACAGATTTTTTTTTATATACATATTTTTACAAACACCCGTTAAATTGGAATCCTGAATTTTCTTCAAAAAATCAAATTTTTAAATTTAGGAATGACTTAATTATTCCTGGTTATTTATAAATATATAACTAACTGGTTATTTATAAATTTAGTTATATTTTTTGTTTGATAGTTAGATACAATTATTATGGGCTCTTAATTACTATAGACTCTTAAATTTAATTATGTGATATTATATAGTGGCAAAAGATCGAGTTTAGTATAAACAGTTAGGCTCTTTGAACGTGTCAGAGTTGAGATATTTGGTTCGAAGTAGTAATTACTTCTCCGTTATATTGTGAGTTTCATTTAGTATGATTTTTTTGGTTACGTTCGCACTTATTACTCGAGTAATAATTTTATGAATGAACGTGTGTACTACAATTAACGCTCGATTCGCGATGTCGGTCAAATATACGAGTATTCGAAAAACAAAAGATAAATTTGGGTATATGTTTGAATCATTGCAATGATCAAAGTCAGCAAAAATTACTGCGATAAAAATACTAACAGTTTCTGTACTTTTTCTAGTATAATTCGAATCGTAACTTATATTAAATTGACAAATTTCCGCTGCTAAATCACATAACAACAATCTCTACTTGATACATGATTAATTATACTTAGTTCTCACCCTTTGCAATCCGAGAATTTTTAACTCCGAATGTAATGCAATTCTAACACTTTTGAAAAGCTTTCTGGAAACAAAAATTTTATTTTGAAAGAAAAGAAATTGTACCAATTTCTATAACAATTTTTCTACTTTTTTCATTGTTATCAGCGCACTCAGAATTAAATACGATATACAGAACAGCATTTACAAAATCTATGAATTCTTAAAATTTTCGCATAATTTTATTCCGAATAGAATAGTCGTATACCGATTTACTGTAATAAAATTAAACACATCTCCAATTTTTGCGAATTTTTCATTACTAACCTCTTCGCCTAGAATATCCTGTGAGACTTGTGGTAAGGAAATCGAGCCAAACACGACAAGATATGTGGTTTGTAGACAGAATCCAACGTAAGCAACAGAGATCAAGCTCGTAGTTAATTTTCGTGGATGCCTTTGTGCCTCAGTTACGTATTATTCTTCGTCGTGTTCGGACGAAATGGCTGGATGTGTGTTGACTGTGCTGTTGACTGTGTCTTCGGAACTGAAATCGTAAGAAAATTGGTTTAAATAAATATTAAATATCTAGTACTTAATAGAATATTACAAATTGACAATACAGACTGATTTAATGATAGAATTAACAGGTTAAAATTAAAATATATCCTAAACTGATGATTTTTTAATATAAATATCGTAAATATTATTATAAATAGCTTGAATTAATATAATATAAATTTAAATTATTATATATAGTATTGTAAATAATATCAAGATACATCTACTGATGCAATAAAAAATATATGATTCTATTTAAGAAAACATCAAGAAAAGAATTTTATTCTTATTATATTCTATTATATTAGTCGCTTTAAATTTCATTCAATTATCATTCAATATTTTCACACAACGTTATATAGGTTTTCACATAGATTTACCCTTTTCATTCTCTTTTCTTCTTGTCCTTATCTATCCTTCTGACATTTTCAATCGATTCTAGGGGGTTTTATCTTGTAGATGGCGTTACTATCGGGATGAAACGAGATTATCTCCTATACTTATGTCCAATTTTAAGTTCCTACCCTATCTTCTAAATTTCCTTTAACCTGTCCTCCAATTTCTCTGTTTTCTTTCTATTTTCTCTTCACTGGCACTCTTCGACCCTTTCGAGTTCTCTTTTCTCTTCTTTCTAACTTTCCATCTTTTACATTTACATTTTCATTTCCTTTTCCTGTACATCTTTACTCTCACGTTTACACACTTCGCTTACTCAACTTACTCGTTCCATAATATCATATTTATTACCATAGTTGAAGACTATAGCTGACACTCTGATCTCTGTATTGATTCTTCGTCTCTCGCATGGTACATCCATTCCATTTCTATTTATTTTCATTCACATGCGTGGAACTCCTTCGGAAATTGTCTCAAATGAACAGAAAGAAAAGAAACTAGGAAAATATAAAAAAGTGAAATAGATAGAAATTATATATCGAAGCTAGATAAGAAAAAATCCGCGAATTATCCGCTGTTCGCAATTTCCTCTTCGCTGAATTGCTCGTGGAGGAGTGACACTTATCAGAGGAAAGAATGGAATGACCTGACAGTGGAAGCGGGTTTGGTTAACGTTGATAACTAGCGTGACACGGGCTTCGACGTTTCCTGATTCGGCTTTCTGCGTTTCACTTTATCGTCAAGTTCGTTCCATGGACGACGAAACCGAGCGTCGCGATACGATCGCCGGTTTCGACGTTTCGATTCGCGTGACACGTTCAATAAGATCGTGCCTCGCGACCTCCAGCAATTCCCAGGGCTGTGGCTCTGTAATTTTTACTATAATTTCGCTTGCCGATAAGTTCCATGGCTTTTGGACGAGACGAGATATAGCGTTTCATTTGGAGATGGAACGAATACAGAATGGATCACCTAACTTTGTCAGAAATGTACTTTTTGCCTGATAATTTGTATTACCGTGTTATTCCATTGCGTATAAAGAGAAATGTTTATTTTTGAGGTCGTTGAATTCGAAATAGTTTCTACTAAAAAATATTATTGAATTACATGTGCGAAAATATTAAAAGTAACTTTCAGAATTTATTAAAACATTAAAAACAACCTAATGCTTATTAGAAAATATTATAGGATTATATATGTGAAAACGTTAAAAATAACCTAGACAATTTATTAAAAAAACAATTTTAATTTGTACACTAATCGAATGGTCAAGAATGCTAGTAATTATGAAAGTGGTCTAAATCGAAATCTAAAAAGAATGCTTTTGTACTTTATCTTTTATTACATTCGTTTATGTTAAAATGAAATGAAACTACTTTTTTTGGCAAAATAGCGAAAAGTCGAATCGTTTGTTTGAATTAATCTTTAATTTGACATATTTGAAGTGTGAGAGTTTTAGTATAATATAATTTTAACCAATTTACCAATTCTTGTAATTCTTGTTACATTCAAAAATACAGAAAAGATTATAATGTATTAATGTACGTGTATTATAGGCAAATTATTATTATTATAAATTATTATTTTCATAAAAATGATTATTACTTACACGATGAATCTAGTTGATAAATCCAAGGGAAATTTAAATTACGATATATTCTAAATACGAAATTCTTACATATGAGATATTTACAATAATCATGTACATACGTTAATAATTCTAATAAGAATTTTTTTTCTCAATTTCCAGGTGTACAAAGGCCTCGACATCATCACCGCGAAAGTAACAACCGAGGAGAGAAAAATGGCACCACATCACATGCTGGATATTGTTGATCCTCTGAATCCTAACTTCACGGTGGTGGAATTCAGGAACATGGCCATACCTATTGTAATTTCTCCTCTTTCAACCTCCATCGTCATTTTCATTGGTTCGCCTGCACAAATCCACTCGAAAGGATTTATAACACGAAATCATTCATTAACATCTTATCACCGTATTTTCATTATTGCGATATTTTTAATATGCAATCGAATACTCTAATAAATTTGGTACGCGATAGTTTAACATTTTCTTATAGATCGTATACATACACGAATCCACGCGAAATTAGGTATAGTAGGAAATTAAATAGTATTTTTATTATCAAATCGAATATTTGCAAAAATCTAGTTCATATAACCGTCCTTTTACATACACGTATCCACCAAAAATTAGGTGTAATATGCAATGAAATACTTTTATTATGGTATTATTATTATTGCGATATTTTAATTATCGAATCGAATAATTGCAAAAATTTAATGCACGATAGTTTAACATTTTGTTATAAATCATACACATACACGAATCCACGCGAAATTAGGCATAATAAGAAATTAAATATTCTTGGAATAGTAGTTTTATTATCAAATCGAATATTTGCAAAAATTTGCCACACAATGGTTTAACATTTTTTTTATAAATCATATACTTAGACGAATGCACGCGAAATTAGATATAATAGGAAATTATATACTCTTATTATGGTATTATTATTGTTGCGAGATTTTTATTATCGAGTCGAATACATGCAAAAATTTGTTACACGATAGTCGAAGATTTTCTCTTAAATCACACACACAAACACACACGTTCGATATATAGACAGCAAACTATCGATCGACCGCGGCAACTTTCGAAACGCGCGTCGTTCCTCGAAAACCAGAAATCGAGAAAGAGTAGAAAAAAGGAGGAGAAGGAGAGGGAAAAAAGCGTCCGTGGAATGCGATATCGCTCGCATACCATCGTCGTCGCGGTCGTGCGTGATAATTAATAACCATACACCGTGTAAAATTGTCGACGCCATTGCAAATCCGTCCGATCCATGCTTCTGCATTTTCACTTCCCAACATAGTCCTCGTAGAACTCACGTGATTAATATGTAACGTATTAATAACCTTAATTCGTATACAATATCGCTTTATATTAATATTAATATATGTTAATGGTGTGAAGTCACACCATTATCGATATTAATATTAAAATATTAATATTATAGTAACGGAATTTCGTATTTCTGTCAATATTAGTATCAACACGTTCACGACTATGCGGTAATTTAAA
>NIJG01000092.1:270889-306066 GCA_002201625.1 Euglossa dilemma | reverse complement strand
CTAAAATTTTTTATTTCGAAATCAGCTAGAATTTAAAGTCTGAAATAAAATGTTATAAGTTGAAATTTGAAATTCCTCAAAAATACTTTTATTTTATATTATCTTTCTGTAACCGAAAGATCATCGAGTGCAAAGGATTGAGATTTGATATTTTTATTTGGAAGACTAAATTTTGAGATTGAAAAATTATGAAATAAAATTTGGGGTTTTCGAAGTTTAGTATCTACTTTTTGAATGTTAGGACCTAAAATTTTTAATTTCGAAATTAGCTAGAATTTAAAGTCTGAAATAAAATGTAAGTTGAAATTTGAAATTCCTCAAAAATACTTTTATTTTATATTATCTTTCTGTAACCGAAAGATCATCGAGTGCAAAGGATTGAGATTTGATATTTTTATTTGGAAGACTAAATTTTGAGATTGAAAAATTATGAAATAAAATTTGGGGTTTTCGAAGTTTAGTATCTACTTTTTGAATGTTAGGACCTAAAATTTTTAATTTCGAAATTAGCTAGAATTTAAAGTCTGAAATAAAATGTAAGTTGAAATTTGAAATTCCTCAAAAATACTTTTATTTTATATTATCTTTCTGTAACCGAAAGATCATCGAGTGCAAAGGATTGAGATTTGATATTTTTATTTGGAAGACTAAATTTTGAGATTGAAAAATTATGAAATAAAATTTGGGGTTTTCGAAGTTTAGTATCTACTTTTTGAATGTTAGGACCTAAAATTTTTAATTTCGAAATTAGCTAGAATTTAAAGTCTGAAATAAAATGTAAGTTGAAATTTGAAATTCCTCAAAAATACTTTTATTTTATATTATCTTTCTGTAACGAAAAGATCATCGAGTGTAAAGGATTCAGATTTGATATTTTTATTTCTAAGACAAAATTTTGATATGTAAAAATTGTGAAATAGAATTTAAGATTTGAAGTTTAGTATCTACTTTTTGAATATTAGGTCCTAAAATTTTTAATTTCGTAATCAGTTAGAATTTAAAGTCTGAAATAAAATGTTGCAAGTTGAAATTTCAAATTCCTTAAAAATACTTTTATTTTATATTATTTTTCTGTAACGAAGAGATCATCGAGTGCAAAGGGTTAAGATCCATCCAAAATACTCTTGCAATAGTAGCCTATTAACTTGGCAGTCTCGAGGAATGCTTGTTTGATTGGTTATAGCGTAATAGATCCACCTGCTCTAAACGATGGCAAACACAGGAATCTTCGTTATTAGCATAAGTGTCGTCCCTATAAATAGGATTATTGCATCGCGTGACGGAGAGGCTGAGCGAGATATCGAGACGAAATATGATACAGTGCTAAACACTGGCATAGACATAGTTAACCACTGTTTATTATCCTCCCACTGCGTTAGAGCAGGTCGCAAGAAACCTAATAATACGGATTCCAAGAGCACCGCGAGCATAGTCACGGAGGAAACAGAGTTACCTTTGTTGCCTTTGTCCGAATGGTCAATTTATCAGGCTCGTGCTGTACTATAGTTAGCCGAGAACAGGATAGTCCATTGGCAAGAGTCCTCCTTGTTGCCTACGCTTTTCGAGTTAGCGGACGAAATCGTCCGGCCAATTAAGAAAATCCGCCTCTGTCTTCGACGAGTGCGTGCAATTAGGCTAACTTGCTGATCGGTTGCCAATCATACAGTCCACTGACTTCCTCTGGCTTCCAATTTATTTACTTGGATCAGACGGGTTAAAAATACCGTAAAATGACCAGGAATCAGTGTATACCTTCTGCGATCAACAGGGTTCACTTCTTGTTGGTCAATAACGATTCGCGATCAACGATCAACGTTTGCAGAAAATTATCGTGACACTATCAAGGAACTATCATTTTTCTCGAACGAATAAAATTGTAAAATAAAAAGAAATTTCGCATTCGATCCTCTGCGTTTGAACATGTTTTCGTTATGAGTTGGTGACATTTCGTAGTGTGATACGGAAACAACGTGTCGCTATCTGATGGTAAAATTTGTATTGGTTTATTAATGTTCGTAATCTCGGGAACTGGCGACCTAGAGTCGCGACTCGAGTGCACAGGATTAAGGGACGAGACTGGGAGTTTCGCTTGGTCTGTTCCCTCGCCGGACGATATCGTAATTCAGGCCGTGGCGTTCGTTCCACCGCGACGAATCCCGTGATAAATTACGGTAATTATGTTTTCTTAAGTTGCCGGGTAGATGCAAATTACGTGCGCGACTCGCGGCCGGGCTTTGGTAATTGCGTGAAACCTTTAGCCGCGAATCGGCTGCCAAGGTCTGCGGCGTCTCTTCGAAGCCGGCTGTCTATTGAAAACGACGCTTTCAGCGATTGATTTTCGATGCTTGTCTCGTTTGCGCGTCCAGCTGGCGATAAATCAGCGCGCATAACCGCCAGAACGAACCGTTGAAAGCAATTCGATTTGCGAATCCGTGAATAGCCTGCCGCTTGCGGTCACCGTAGATCTTCCGTGAAGCGATTCCGTTTGGCGTATCTCGAGTCGCGTGTTTCGCCTCTGTTCGCTCTGGCTAGCTCGAGATTGTATTGGGCCCCCTCATAGACAATGTAGTTTCTTTCATTTTTAGCCTATTTTTCTTTTATTTCGTTTCCTTCGGATGTATGGAGTCGCTGATAGACAGTGGAACAGATAGAGAAAGAAAGTCATATCATTTTCTGTTTTTTTTTTTTTTTTTTTTTTTTTTTTTTTTTTTTTTTTTTTGTTTCTATGGGGTTGAAGTGTAAAGCTGACTGTGAAAAAATGCAATTAAGTCTTCTGTTGAGAGAAAACGAAATAATTTTTTGAATGATTTAATAAAATTCATAGAATATTGATTGCAAAGGAAAGTATTAGTTCAATGTTTCATAAACAATAGAATTTTTTCTGTTTTTATTTTTTCCTCCAGTCGCGGGTTAGCTTGTGTTGGCACTGGATAGGTTGAGATTCTATTGGGCCCCCTCATAGACAATGCAGTTTCTTTCATTTTTAGCCTCTTTTTCTTTTATTTCGTTTTCTTCGAATGTATGCAGTCGCTGATGATGGCAGTGGAACAGATAGAGAAAGAAAGTCATATCATTTTCTGTCTTTTTTTTTTGTTTCTATGGGGTTGAAGTGTAAAGCTGACTGTGAAGAAATACAATTAGGTTCTCTGTTGAGAGAAAACGAAATGACTTTTCGAACGACTTAATAAAATTCATAGAATATTGATTGCGAAGGAATCTATTAGTGCAATGTTTCATAAGTAATAGAGTTTTTTCTGTTTTCATTTTTTTCTCGAGTCGCGTGTTTCGCCTCTGTTCGCTCTGGCTAGCTCGAGGTTGTATTGGGTCCTCTCATAGACAATGCAGTTTCTTTCATTTTTAGCCCTTTTTTCTTTTATTTCGTTTTCTTCGAATGTAAGCTGACTTTGCTAATCGAATTCGTAGAATATTGATTGCGAAGGAATCTATTAGTTCAATGTTTCATAAGTAATAGAGTTTTTTCTGTTTTCATTTTTTTCTCGAGTCGCGTGTTTCGCCTCTGTTCGCTCTAGCTAGCTCGAGATTGTATTGGGTCCTCTCATAGACAATGCAGTTCATTTTTAGCCTCTTTTTCTTTTATTTCGTTTTTTCCGATGTATGCAGTTGCTGATGATGGTAGTGGAACAGATATAGGTTTAAATGTAAGATATGCGAATTAAAATCCGTACAATATTGATTGCGAAGGGATCCATTAATTCAATGTTTCATAAGTAATGCTATTTTTTCATTTTTTATTTTTTTCCTGGCATGTACAGTTGTTATTGAAGGTATTGGAGCAGATAACGGTTTCAATTTTTTTGAGATAATATATGATACGCGAATTAAAATTCATAGAATGTTGATTACGAAGGGATCGATTAGTTCGATATTTCATAAGTAATATAAAATATTATTATTTTTTATTTTTCTCCGATATGTATATCGGTGATAGTGTTGGAAGAGACTGAGATTCTTACTTTTTAAAAATAAAATAAAAGATATATCAATTAAAATTCGTAAAATATTAATTGCAAAGGAGTTAATTAATTCATGATTGTATTAAGTTGTTTTATAAGAAATACAATCTTTTTATCTTTTCTGATAAATAGAGTTGTAGATGAAATTATTAAAACAAGTTAACGCCCAATATCCTATTAATAAAATTTTCTATACCTCCAGTTTATACAACTACTATTCTCAAAAATTAAAATACTCTCTTCCAATACCTATTAATCCATATAACTTCTCTGCCTATTTATTTCTAATATTATTATACATATTTATCGATAACATAACACATAACACATAACACAATGCAGTACATATTTCTAAATACATAGGAAAAATTATTAATCATGTGTACAGTTATTTACTAATTCAACTTGAGAATATTTTGAAGAATTTTATTTATTTTTCATTAAGTTATAAAATGACGATTTAGACGAGGTTTGCTTCAGATGAAAACACTTTCTATAGGCCCAAAGCAGACGTGATTTCTCGTCAATGACAACGAATGTACCGTCAACCCTTGTATAATACTGCACTTCAGCAACACGGTTTCGCTATAATACGGTTAGAGAATTGGGGAAACCTGCGCTACAGCGCACTGCTGCAACACGATTTCGCTCTAACGCGCTTAACCTTTTGTCTGTCTTGTGCATCATATATAATGTATACAGCGAGCGGATTTGGCCTGCGTTTGTACGTCACACACGGCACACCATACGCATGAGAAATAAATTTCGGCTCATACGTTTCGCGTATGCATTTTTATATTTTTATCCCTCGCAAATCTTTCAATTCGTTTTCTCACAGACAATTGTTATCGTCATGTACGCTTCGTGTTCGAGCTAATAATAATTTTACTTATGACATATTCGATTTATAATATTTGTAGAACCATTGAATACGTCGCTGTTAAGAGAAACGTTATGTGCGTTGAAAATATTGTTTTAGAGATTCGTGTTTGTATACGGTTTGCGTTAGGTTAAACCGAAGTCAGGAAAATTGTGTTGCGACATAAATGAGAAGTTTAAAGTGACTTGCATGCGATTTGCTAGGGAAACCTTAGAAACTTGTGAATAAACGGATGAAATATATTGAAACGTCCTGTAAAATGTGGTTAGGCGGACAAAAGGTTAAAATTCGTGAAATAATACGATACACTCCAAGGTAACGTTTTTTAAAATATTCTAAACTGTCTGTTCTTTGATTACCGACAATAAGAAAGCTTTAAATTTCAGGAATTTTTGCTAAAAAATTGGGTCGAAGCTTCTCTAAAAATTTTCTTGATTAGAGAAAAAAATATTCGATCACATTGCTATCAATAGTATATTTTATAAAACTTTTTTCTCTGATTTCCATTTTTTAACACAACTTTAATTCTCGAAAATTTTTAAAGAGCTTCTTGGAATTACAAAGAAAATTAAAAAATAAATTTAAAAATTCATGCATCACGCCGAAATTAATTTCGATATTTCACATATTTATTTATTTCTTCACCCATTACACTTACACGAAAATATTCGAACGCTATATAAATAAGATAGTACTCTAATTAAAAAATTCTGATTTTAATGCAAGTATACGTTAACATAAGACATAACGAGTTAAACGTAAGCAGTTAGAGACAGAAAAAAGCTATCGATACATCAAAAGAAAATACTGTAGTTTCCAAAATTTTCACTCGTTTTCAAATTAGTATTTCAACTAGTTCTATCCTTTAACCCTTTGCACTCGACGATCCTTTTGTTACAGAAAAATAGTAACTCGAAGACTTTCTTCCATAAAGTCGACGACATTTTTCGACATTTTTGAAACGGTAAATAAGAAATCGTATGGAAATTAAGATATAGAATTATTTTATTTCGATATTCCACTTATCATTGGGTAATTTTAAATTTGATACATTAATTAATATAGATCTTTAGAACCTGATTAAATGACGACTAAGACTCGTCTCTCGAGTGCAAATGATTAAACCTAAGTCACGGTACATAAAAAACCATGTATTTACCAAATTTTTCTGCTATTCGATTCCACAAAATTTCATTCGAACGGGATCTCCCTTGTAAAAGCATGAGCTCGTATGTCTGGAATTTTTATTATTACTGTCAGTGGCAAATACATTTCAATAATTCTGACAACTGATCGCATTTTATACGACACTAAACGAGCAATTGATAGTATCGACTTTAATCATCTTATCATTACCCGATACCTTTTTCTGAATAATTACTTCTGATATTCGCTCATCGGTGTAACTCGCAGAGCACGGACCATGTTACACAAGGATCACCGATATCATTAAACCAATTACTCGATATCGTTCGATGTTGCAAGGAATTCGCCGAATTTATCCGACATTCGCCGCGTTACATATCGAATTCGGCCCGTTATTGGGTTTTATCTGGCCGAGTAAATAAGAAACGAGCGTGTGTTTCATATTCCGTGCTTTCGATCGGCGGTTACATAATTTTCTGTCCTACATTTCGCGTTACTTAATTCGTTGATATTTTTAAACTCGCCGGTACATCTCTGTTATCGGAGAGAGGAGCGTTTATCGGCGAATATTTGAGGAAATTTTCGGCGCGTCGCGTGAAAGGAAGAAATGGCACCGATTCCGGCGAACGCGTGACGACGCCGGCGTCTTTTGGGGAGAAAATTCGCGAATCACCGTAAAACGCGATCCGCGATGCTCTTTATTTCCTGACTGCGAAGCTGTCCTTGGATCGATTCGATAAATTATTCATCGGACGAGATTCGTTTAGACGGGTTTCGTGGCCGGCGTGTTTCAAAAGCTCGTTAATAGCCGTGCAGGAAATTCGACGTGGCTGTTTGCCGCGTGTAAATACGGTAGTGTGAGGCTATTTACGCAAAGAATTCGCAAACAAATACACAGACCGTTATTTGGAAAGGTACAGAGATTCGTCGCTTTCGTCGGAGAAATTGAAAAATCGGATTTCGTTGTCTCGAAATCGAACGTCGACACGCGTGGAATGCAGTATTGACGCGAGCTGCATTTTTGAGTAACGCGTGTCTTTCTGCTATTTTATCCCTTTTTTTCTCGTCAGCGATAATTTCGCGTTGACAACCGTACGAGAGATACGGAATGTTCAACAGGTTTGAGAAATTTCGTGATATTTAATACGAATTGAAATTTCATGCCGGCGTTGCGTAAAATTTCTTTCTTCTCCGAGAAAGTGACGTTCTTGCGCAGAATTTTAAATGTGTCTCGTATTGAATATATATAATGGGATAGAATTTTTCTGGAATTTATTTTGTAATAAGATGTGTTCTATTTAAAATAATTTTTCGCGTCTTTTCTGTGTTATAGTTTCCTCGTTATCGTATAATTTTTCTATCGCGTATTTTTGCTTGGTACTCGAGATAATGAATTTATTTGAAATAAATGGAGTTGGTATTCTGTATGTTATACAGCTCGGTGTAGATAGCCATAAATGGTGAAGTAAATTTTCTAAAATTTAGATTAGGCTGTAGATATTTTATATTTTTCATCATTTTTCAAAGAGTAATTTAAAAAAAATGGGTAGAATTATTATAGGTTTTGGAAATTATATATTGTATAGTTCTCATCTCGCTATCATTTTCTAAAGAAGTAAGCTTTAAAAAACAAATAGACGTATAATATAGAGAATATTATATATAATGTTTAATAATGTTTAATTCAATAATCAGGAGAAAGATCCATTAAATAAAATTCAAAGAAAATTGGACGAAATCTAAATATTCCACAACTCTCATCCTCTCACCATCTTTCATAAGGTACTTTCAAATAGTAAATGAATTGGATTTTAAGAATTTTATACTGTATAGTTCACTGTCACTTTCCAAAACAATAATTTAAAAAAAGAACAAAAACCACACAGTAAAATACAATAAATAACATTGAGAAAAATCTTAATATTCTACAACTCTCATCATACCATCGTCAAATATGATCCTACTAAACTTAAAAATCAAGCAAACAACACATTAAACATTTCTTATAACATATAATTCCATGAAAACAACAATCAACCCCACAGAAAATTTTCAAAAAACTCCTTTTTCGATTCTAAACCTCCTATATCTCTCATCTCGCTATTCCCAAAATTCAGCCACGAAAAACACTCTCAAGAACCCGGTTCTCTCTTCAGCAAACACATAATCTACCCGAAAGAAGCTCTCGAAGCGAATGACAAAAACCCAAGTCATTTTGCATCATCCCGAATTTATCATTGGCCCGGTGAATCAGCGTCGCTGATTAAACGACACTTAATACGTCGGATCAAACGGGAACTGAAAGAAACCGTCTGTCCATTCGATCAAAACTAAAAATCCAAAGTCCCGTCCTTCTGTTTCGTCAAAATCCACCATCCCCGTCGTTGGTCCAATAGACATTACCCATGAAACCCCACGTTTAGACATCCTCTCTCGTCGTGATGACATATAAATTGACATACAAATTAAAAACACTTGATGCGATTGAAAAATATTTTATTTCGCTAAGTTGACCTAGAGAATGGAAGCTGAAAAGGAATATATTTCTTTCTTAACACTAGATTTACGGGACCCGTCAATTTGACGGGTGAGTTGTTTCAATTATACAATATTAATAGATTTAATCAACTTATATTAAATTTGTTAATATCGTAATTGTTAAAACTCGTGGTATTATTTTTTAAGAAAATACGTAGTGTTCTTTACCCGTAAATCTGATAGGTCTCCATAAAGATAGGTATTCAAAAACGTCCGCAAACCTAGTGTTAAATATTGGATTTTTATTGATAAGATTGATTCATAAAACTTATCTCTTGACGTACAAGGGAGAGAAATACTTATTAAAGTCAAAGAAGGGCTTTGAAATAAATGACTAGTCCAACTCGTCATTGTATTAGGTCGTCCCATAAATTCGTTCCACGGTGCTATTTACATTTATCGTCGCATTTTATAAACTATATGGATGATTAACGTCTTTGCCAACGAAATAGAGAGAAATCGTAAAACAAAAAGGCGACTAAATTTTTTCTTAATATTTAACCCTTTGCACTCGGCGATTTTTTAGCTACAGAAGAGTAGAAACTTACAGATTTTCTGCTATAAAACTGACGTTATTTTTTTGAGCGCTACACAAAGAATGGTGTAATAATTAACACGTACAATTATTCTATTCCGATTTTTCGCGTATTGTTATATCATTTGAAATTTGTTAAATTAATTAATACAGGTCTTCGAAATTGCCTGACAGTCGTCACTCGAGTGCAAAGGGTTAAAAGTTTATTCGATGTATAATTTAAAATGATAAAAGTAAAAACCAGCACGAATTTGTAGAACGATCTAATATGTTAAGGGGTTAATCGCTGGAGACCCGTTTCCTTGGTCCCAGCCGATGGAAATTATTTTCGCGGTCGGACGGTTTCCTCGGCGATACCAGATGCTATCTCACGGACGGGCCACGACTCTTAAAGTTGTAATAATAACGATAATAATAATCTGTCTCCTGCGTTATCTACGGTCAGGCTACGCTTTTAATTAGGCTGGCTGACGATCGGCCTGGCACGCAGGCGAAACTCAGCCGCAGACGGACCGCGTTATGCAAAAAGGGCCCTCTGCGGCCCGTTGTCGCCGCGTGAAATTGACTTTCGAATTCGGGCCAGAACGGGAGTTGCGGTTTTTGATACCAGCGTTGCGCAACAACCGCGATATGGAAAACAAACGGGCAGAGACCGAGGGAACGAGAGCGTGCACCGAGCGTATTACTTTTAATGGAAAAGTTCCTCGAATGCTGTTGCTCCCGTTCTGCCGCGGCACTCGTGTGCGCCCGATCTGTGTAAAAAGTAGTTTAATCGGTCGCTCTGGCTTTCCAAGTGTGCGTTATTTTCGCAGGGGCGTCCGGGGTGCCCCGGGTTCCGGCAGCCGGGGGCACGCGAGTTTGAGAAATGGGTTTCAGCTTTTTCCACCCAGAGATAAGTAGCTGGAGGATGGCTTCGGGAATGCCGAGAGTTGTTTAGAGGCTTGACGATGATGGGTTAGGTGTACGTGCAAGCTTGACGAGATTCACGATTCTATTCGATAGGGTTATTAGGATTCCTTGATAGATTATGAATGAGTATTTAGCGGAGGTGCATTTGGTAGCAAGATGTTTGAGATTCGAGTTGAGAGTATTCTATGACAGATTCGAGGAATGCCAGGTATTCTGAAGGTTTCGGGAATCTGGAGTCTTGTTTAGAAGCTTGCCAAAGCGGTGACTGATGGGTTGGTAGGTTATTCGGTTGAATAGGGCTAATTAGGGTTTGTCGGTGAAATTTCTGGATAGATCATTGAGTGCGCTTTCTACGTGTTATTCTTGCATTTTTAGAAAATTTTCTTCATCTGTATTCTGTAGGTTTTTTGAAAAGAAGGAAACGTGGAATAGAATTATCGAAAGATTTTAATTCGATCAGGAAAATATTCGTCTGTAACGTGTATATGGAGTTTATTCTTCATATGAAGTATTATACGAAGTATTCGAATTCTGCTATAAGAAAAAATGATAGAAGTTGTATAAGAAAAAGAAAAATTATTATTAAATTATTTTAGGGAGTGTTCCGGACTTCACCGATTTCATTAATTGTTACTTTTCAGCTATAGTAGCTAATAATTTATTAATTTCCTCATTTTTGTAATAAATTCACGTTGTGAGTAATATGCTATTGACGATATTAATTTGTTTTTAACAATCAGTGCAATAATCTATAAACTTTGGGGAAATTATAGGTACATTTTAACATAAGTACTTTAAAGGCTCAAGTAATAACCAATAATTTATTGATTTTTCCACTTTTATTATAAATTTGCTTAGTGAATAATTTCTTACTAACGATATCACTTTGTTATCAATAATAAATTTGATAATTTATTTATTTTTTCTAAACTACAACTGAATTCGTACTTCCATAGGATAAATTTCAATGATACGTATACGTATATCAAAATATTTGTATTTATTTTATATTTTTTACTAAAAATGCAAAAAATAGAAGATTCATTCTCATCTTACGAGTTAGAGATTCATTGTCAGAAAAGTAAACTCTACAAAAATCACCCAATATATATTATAAATTTAAAAAAAATTAGAAATTTGTTGGACAGCGTTTACCTTGCATTCAACATAATTAATTATTCTGTTTAACGGGAAATGTAATCTGGGATAATATTAAATTCGGTATTCGTAATAGTCCAATTTTTGAAACAGGAATTGGAATGATCTTCAGAGTGGAGCTTCTAAAAAGATGGAAGAGAGAAAAGGGAATACAAAGGGGAAGGTAGCAGATATTCTTCTCGAGGCTTATGATTTCTGTTAGAGAGCATTAATAGATTCCCTTTATATATGGAAATATAAAAAGATCTCAAAGCTTCGTGTCTCGCAATGCCAGAGATATCAGCCTGTAACAATTTCAGCGACCCTGCACATGAGAGGGAAAGACGTGGAAAGTCGCTGCAATTCCACCTGCTCCTCTCTCGTCTGCTATCATCCGTGATATTACGAGCGGGTAGAAGCGTACTCGCGCGGTGGCCAGCTGTCAGACAGCTTAATTCCTTTCCCAAGGCAGAAATTCGTAGGTTCGTTCAAAGATCGCATCTCTACCGGAAATATCCTCGTTTTCGCGTCAAGCGTCCTGGGAACGGTTCGTTTCATATCGCTCGAATTTGTCTAACTCAACGTTGAATTAACCGCGTTAAGAAAATTATCTACATATTATACACATCTCGATTATCTAAATTAAACGCTCGTTTATATAAATTCGCTGGTATCTCTTCCTGAAAAATTTTAATCCGACGTTGTGTCATATTTTATCGCGTTTTATCGAGAGATTAAATTATTCACGTTAGGAATTTTATGTTTCATATTTATCGTTCGAATATTTCGAATATACTATATTTGTTTATCATTTTATATTTTATATTTTACATATATTTTATTAATCCTCGCGACTTATCATTTTATTGGTCTTCGCGATTTTTAACACTAAACCTACCACGGTGAAATGACCGATGAACGGAAAAGAAGTAGAATCTTTAAAAAACAGAATAATGGAAGACATTGGTGTAAAATATTAGAAGAAAAGTCGCAAAGTCGAGTGATTAGGATGGTAACGTTGAAGATGGAATTTTTAATGAAAGTTTGTAGATCAATGATTTACACCATGGTAGGTTTCGTCTTAATCATTTCTCTGCATTACGCTTTTAGACGAGTAACGAGGTGACGAGATTTGGAAAAATTCGATTCGTTCGATACGTATTTGATTCCGCATCCTGTCGTAGTACACGAACGAAAGGGATTCCATTCGTAACGATACATTTTCCGCAGCTTCGCGTAATTTTATCAAACGCCGAGAAGCGAACGTGGCTGGAAGCCTGTTCAAAATTCCGATGGCAGAGCGAGATATCGAGTACAATCAGGAATCCTTGTTGCTCGTTCCACCGTCACCGATCTCTCCGAAACAACAAAAGAAATAATATGCCAGGAGACTGTTGGTACGAAAATAAATCAAAGTCGCCTCACGACCCATTTCCATCTAAGCGCGATGAAATTCAGATAAATCAAGCCGTTACACCTGCGTGTCTTGCTTCTCGCATGACAAATCGTCCTTTTCAGGCGGCGCAAAAATCTCCTCTTTGTTCGCGGAATCTCCTCTCCGTTTAAAATAGGTCGGTCAGATTATTCAGATTAAACGGTAGGTGAAATAAAAATCAGGCCATCCTAGCGCCGTGCTCGTGATCATTATCGCGACGCGAGCCAGCGCCTCGACCGTACGAAATGATCGACAATGGCCAATTAGGGCAGGGCAGGTACATTTCTGGACAACTGCTACGCTTTCACAATATGGCCACCGACGACAGCTGCCAGTGGTAAACCTTTTCTGTCAGTCGAACAACCCGAATAGCTTCCCTTCGCGCGGTGAAAAGACGAAGATCGTTTTCATAGACCTAGGCCTAGCCAAGGACCAGGTGCCGAACTCTCCTTCCTTTGTATCCGGCTTCTGTTCGATTGAGGAATATATCACGCTCTCCTAGATCCTCTGCAGCCGGTTCGGTTTGTTTGTTTAATTGTCGTCCTCGAGGATCCTTCCTTGATACGTGGCCTGACCGAAAGATGGGACTCATTGTTAGGATATGCAAAGGTCTCAGGGATCTTCTTTTCACTGCAAGGCTGCTTTTCTTTGGGTTTTCAGGAGCAGCTGAGACTCGGATATTTTTCGTGATACGTTTTAGTTCGGCAGGGTGTTTCTGGGTTAGGTAGCTTAGTGTTACGCGTTGCGTGCTTCCATTGCTGCTGTATGGATGCTTATGGACACTTGTTGCTTCTTTCTTATCTTCAGATTTTAGCAGTTATAAAATATACTGTCACATTGCAGTGTGTATAAATGTGGTTGACTTTTTGCAGTTTGAATTATATTTCAATTTTGTTACTAGCAGATCCCAAAGCTTTTAAGCGTTTTATTTGAAATTTATTTCAATTAAAAAATAGGGTAATTTAAATAAGTAAAGGAAGAATGAAATTCAATTAAATGTTTGTTTTATTTATACTATTGTTATACTTTGTAATTTTCAAGTGTATGGTATCTTTTAAAATATAAAGGTATTAGACTGTCATGACATTTAGAATTACAAAATTTGCCAGATCTTTTACATTTGAATTTATCACACTTGCACTGTCCCTTACAAACGTGTCCCTGATATTCCTGATAGAGATAATTTTCTAACACATTCTTGAATTCATCATTTACCAAAGTTATTGTTACCATGATTATATTGTATATAATAACCAATAATTATACATAATCACCAGATTAATCACATTCACTGTAATGTATAAATTTTGGTCATTGAATGTCTGAATCTTATAAACTATCAACTGATTTCCTCGAGTCCAATTAAATTTCTTCTAATATCACCTGTAAAAATCACAGAATTTTAATTTTTCATAACGAAAATTGGAAGAGACTCAGAAGAATCCAGAAGAACATCAGAGTATTTCCATCCTAATTCAAAAAACTTCTCAGATTGCCACCGAAACTTAGAATCAAATTTACCATAACATATGAACTAAATAACAAACGAACGATCTTACGAGCTAAGAACAGCCCATTTACAGGACTCAAATGCCTAACAGAGTTGATCATGTGAAAACTAATCTTCGAAGAAGCTTCCTCCTCTTCCATTTTATCCAAACACCTGAGATTCGATACCACTACTTGCTTCACTTTCCTCGCGTACCCCATTGATCATAGATCCTTCCACGATCCAAGTCGGAAACTTCTCAGAGAAGGAAGCACAACCCGATCGTGTAATCTGCAACGGAGCAGAGCTCGACTTAGGTATTCAAGGGAATAAAAAAACAGGGTAGAGGAAGAATCGCGGCACTCGATGTTCGGCGTTATTTCATTCACAGGACTGAAAGGCCCAAGAGGCCTCCGTAGGGTTAAAAGGCTTTCCGAAGGCAGGCTTGGAGTGGTAGGAGGGCAGAGAAGGTCGGAGAGGATGAAAAATTCATTAGGCCCGGCTGTTAAGTACCCCGGTGCGCAGGGTAAAGAGGCAACGAGGCTCTTTGGCGAAAGATGAAACGCAGACTCGTCCTTTCCGAGGGTTTACACCGGTATCGGAAGGATTTGCTCGGTGTCGGATTCTATCTCTCGCGCTAGCCGATCCCTCGAAGTAACGAGATCGAGCAACGTTGGAACAAAGTGTCGACGTTATTGGAAGTTAGTCCTCGTAGGGAGTTTGATGAACGCATCGCGGCTTTATTGCGAAAGATTAGTATTATTATTCGCTATCCGGTGCGTTCATAGGGCCCCGGCGATGATCGTGCGGCCGGCGTTCGGGGTTGCTTGCGAACCGTTCACGTCGTTAACTTCTTGTTTAATCATACGCCATCTTTCGGCGCATTATTTTTTATGAACTGGACCAAGGGAGGAGAAACGAGCACGGCGAAGGTTACGCGGCTATACCCATCGCCGAAAGCCGATACATTTTTTCAGGGTTCAGCTAGGTGGCTGCCTCTTAACAAGCGGTACCATTAGCTGTATTATGGAATTCTTAAACGGCTCGGCTGGAAACGCGTCGCTGATGCGTGGAGAAAAGGCAGAGGGCAATTTCGGACGTCGAACGAATCGGGTTTG
Source organism: Euglossa dilemma (assembly GCA_002201625.1). Classification (NCBI taxonomy): domain Eukaryota; kingdom Metazoa; phylum Arthropoda; class Insecta; order Hymenoptera; family Apidae; genus Euglossa; species Euglossa dilemma. Next base: position 290,905 of record NIJG01000092.1, on the reverse strand, counting down.
GAATGGTAATGCTCGGCTACCGATTTTCTTTACTTTTGTTACCGGCCTGTTCCGCCGTGAACGCGGCCCACCAAACATGGCCGCGCCGGGGATATTTATGTCGGAATGTTTTGTTTGTAATTTATTTTAAACTTTATNCTCTTGCCATTTGAATATTTAAATTTACGCGTTTGAATGGGAATTTTCGAGCCTCCGACAAATCGATTTTGAATTATTAGTTTTGTCAGTTTGCTCGGGCGTGTTGTGCTTCGTTTACAAATTCCGGTGTTGCATAAAATAACTGACTGGTATGGTGGTGTTTAAATTGGAATGTTTTGTTTGTAATTTATTTTAAACTTTATTAATGGATCGCGTAATAATGTAGAGGAAATATATAATTATAAAGACTCTCTCGCATGTCTACTCTCGATGATTTCTCAATTGCAACTAACTTTTTGCTTTTATAGGTTATATACATATGTATATAATCCATATTACACTTCATTCGTTACACACGCATTTGTTTTTTCATAGCAACCTAAATTCCAACGTATAACTTATTCTTTCTTTCGAACCTCACTTTTTTATTACATTGACTTATATTATATATTAAATCTGTGTAATATCACATATTTAACAGTAGAATTACCGATCTTTAATTTAATTATCTTATCTAAACATAGAGATCGTGGATAATACAAATTTTAAGGATACGATGAAGTGCATAAGTAGATATGTTGATTATATTTCTATCTCGATACGAATCAACGCTAATTTTTTAATAAACAGGTGTATAATTTTTTTTAGATTAGTCATTTTGATTGGGTTGGTAGTTTTACATTGTTAAAGTATGTTAATTTAAATTTTGAAACGTCCATAGAGTCAGTTCTTATTTATTATTATTTAATAGATTGCTAGTTCTTCGTGTTCAACGTGATTTGAGAATTATTCTAATCGAAATTGAAATTTTAGTTTCCAAAATAGAAGATTTAAATTCAGTTGTCTAAATATTTGTCACGCTTAAGATCATTAATTCTATGTCGAGCTATTATCGGTGTCACGTGAAAACGGCGAAATTTGCATGAATAAAAATAGTAACACGGTAGGAAAAGCTATTATAAAACGCTCGAGACAACATTCACCAACCTGTGCAACCTTACAATTAATTTTTCAAACAGAATTCAATTTTTTCACCTACCTACGCGTATAATTTAATATCTTTCCCACAACCGAGCTAAATATTCGGTATCTGGATTGGAATCGCTTTACAATTGGACAGCAATAATCTAATGGTCATTTAAATCGGTATTATCTCGGAACAATGTTATCTTTGTCATTGCACGATTATCAGTTTAGTCGCATACTCGTGCTATCGACGAAAATATGTCGTCGAGTGTCTGGCATAGTTCGAGTCGTGACACCTGAGGATAGATCGAACAGCCACGTAATCGCGTCGTTCTCGTCGTACTAAATATCGTGTCCGGTACAATACATCGGAAACAATGGGAAAACGTGCTCCGAGCTCTTCCTTTCCGGTCAGGGCTAAGGGGCACGGTTTTGGTCGAACACGTTCCACGACTTAAATAGTACGATCTTGTCTTATACAACCTTTTGTCTTGCTTTCTCATATTTTTGAGAAATTAAAAAGAAAAATCGTACGACTTAAACAATACGAATTTGACTTTATATACCTTTCGTCTTTTTGTTCTTTATTTTTAAGAAATTCGACAAATTTTTTATTTTCACGACTTAGATATAGTGCAATCTTGACTTGTATATACCTTTTGTCTTCCTTTTATCTTTAAGAAATTTTAAAAAATTTTTATCTGCACGACTGAAACTGTGGAATATTCATTTATATACATTTTGTATTATTTTTTTTAATATCCATCCAATAATCCATGACTTAAATAGTACGATCTTGTCTTATACAACCTTTTGTCTTGTTTTCTTATATTTTTGAGAAATTAAAAAGAAAAATCGTACGACTTAAACAATACGAATTTGACTTTATATACCTTTCGTCTTTTTGTTCTTTATTTTTAAGAAATTCGACAAATTTTTTATTTTCACGACTTAGATATAGTGCAATCTTGACTTGTATATACCTTTTGTCTTCCTTTTATCTTTAAGAAATTTTAAAAAATTTTTATCTGCACGACTGAAACTGTGGAATATTCATTTATATACATTTTGTATTATTTTTTTTAATATCCATCCAATAATCCATGACTTAAATAGTACGATCTTGTCTTATACAACCTTTTGTCTTGTTTTCTTATATTTTTGAGAAATTAAAAAGAAAAATCGTACGACTTAAACAATACGAATTTGACTTTATATACCTTTCGTCTTTTTGTTCTTTATTTTTAAGAAATTCGACAAATTTTTTATTTTCACGACTTAGATATAGTGCAATCTTGACTTGTATATACCTTTTGTCTTCCTTTTATCTTTAAGAAATTTTAAAAAATTTTTATCTGCACGACTGAAACTGTGGAATATTCATTTATATACATTTTGTATTATTTTTTTTAATATCCATCCAATAATCCATGACTTAAATAGTACGATCTTGTCTTATACAACCTTTTGTCTTGTTTTCTTATATTTTTGAGAAATTAAAAAGAAAAATCGTACGACTTAAACAATACGAATTTGACTTTATATACCTTTCGTCTTTTTGTTCTTTATTTTTAAGAAATTCGACAAATTTTTTATTTTCACGACTTAGATATAGTGCAATCTTGACTTGTATATACCTTTTGTCTTCCTTTTATCTTTAAGAAATTTTAAAAAATTTTTATCTGCACGACTGAAACTGTGGAATATTCATTTATATACATTTTGTATTATTTTTTTTAATATCCATCCAATAATCCATGACTTAAATAGTACGATCTTGTCTTATACAACCTTTTGTCTTGTTTTCTTATATTTTTGAGAAATTAAAAAGAAAAATCGTACGACTTAAACAATACGAATTTGACTTTATATACCTTTCGTCTTTTTGTTCTTTATTTTTAAGAAATTCGACAAATTTTTTATTTTCACGACTTAGATATAGTGCAATCTTGACTTGTATATACCTTTTGTCTTCCTTTTATCTTTAAGAAATTTTAAAAAATTTTTATCTGCACGACTGAAACTGTGGAATATTCATTTATATACATTTTGTATTATTTTTTTTAATATCCATCCAATAATCCATGACTTAAATAGTACGATCTTGTCTTATACAACCTTTTGTCTTGTTTTCTTATATTTTTGAGAAATTAAAAAGAAAAATCGTACGACTTAAACAATACGAATTTGACTTTATATACCTTTCGTCTTTTTGTTCTTTATTTTTAAGAAATTCGACAAATTTTTTATTTTCACGACTTAGATATAGTGCAATCTTGACTTGTATATACCTTTTGTCTTCCTTTTATCTTTAAGAAATTTTAAAAAATTTTTATCTGCACGACTGAAACTGTGGAATATTCATTTATATACATTTTGTATTATTTTTTTTAATATCCATCCAATAATCCATGACTTAAATAGTACGATCTTGTCTTATACAACCTTTTGTGTTGCTTCCTCATATTTTTGAGAAATTAAAAGAAAAAATTATACGACTTAAGTAATAGAATTTACCCTTTATGTACCTTTTTTATTTTTTTTATTTTTAGAAAATTTAAATTAATTTTTACCTACACGACTGTAGAATGATAGTACAATCTTCACTTATGTACCTCCTGTTTATTTCCTTTTATATATATTTTTAATATCTTCTAAAAAAATTCTTATTTGCACCTCTTAAATAACCCAATATTGACTTGTATACTTTTTGTCTTTTTCTTAATATCCTTAGGATATTTTTAAAAAATTCTCCGACTTAAATAATATGGCTTTCACTTTATACATATCTTTTGTTCTTTTTATATTTTTAAAAAAGGAATTTTTCCTTAAACATATAAGGAAGGAGAAGAAATATATAAGTCAAGATTATACTATTTATATAAGTCGTGAAACGGCTTCGACGAAAACTGAGCCACGACCAATTATGTGCCTTTACATCATCGATTTCATTTACGACTCCATAAATTAATTTTAGTACGTACATTTTTCGGAGATATTAAGGTAAATTAATAAAATAGCCAAGTTACGTACATAGAATTTTTAACCCCCTGCTGCGCTTTTTTAAATTAAAATTTCTAAAAAATTTCTAAGCAGATTTCGCAATCATCGGTGATTTTCGAAACGCTTATTCGTGATACTTAGCCTGTCGCATAATTGCGTTTGCCTGTAATCGATTCTCGTGACACTGAGACTTTCTGCACGTGAATCTAGTATGAAATAAGAACTTCGGCATAATTTACCGTTCAATCTTGTCCAATCAATCCATTTAACAAAATCAAACACTCGTTTCAACCGTACAAAATAAATTACCAACTAAATGCATTGGTATCGAAATTTTTAAAAAATCCAAAAACTGGAGTTAATCATTTTATCTCGCAAACGGCCCATTTATCGCGAATATTTAACAACATAATAACATATAATTCTCACGATCGGTCTGTCGTGACATTCTCACGTAACAACGCGAGTATACTCGTGACCGGCTAGCAAACTATTAAAAATCTGCTTTGCCACTCGACTAGCGAAAAAAGAATTGCCGATATTACGCAATATTTCGTATCATTGCAAACAACTTTCTTAGAGACATTTTTTCCCATAATTTCGACCCCTTACGAGATATCCCGTTGTATACTCGTGATCAGCCAGCAAACTATTAAAAATCTGCTTTGCCACTCGACTGGCGAAAAAATAATTGCCGATATTACGCAATATTTCGTATCATTGCAAACAACTTTCTTAGAGACTTTTTTCCCATAATTTCGACCCCTTACGAGATATCCCGTTGTATACTCGTGATCAGCCAGCAAACTATTAAAAATCTGCTTTGCCACTCGACTGGCGAAAAAATAATTGCCGATATTACGCAATATTTCGTATCATTGCAAACAACTTTCTTAGAGACTTTTTTCCCATAATTTCGACCCCTTACGAGATATCCCGTTGTATACTCGTGATCAGCCAGCAAACTATTAAAAATCTGCTTTGCCACTCGACTGGCGAAAAAATAATTGCCGATATTACGCAATATTTCGTATCATTGCAAACAACTTTCTTAGAGACTTTTTTCCCATAATTTCGACCCCTTACGAGATATCCCGTTGTATACTCGTGATCAGCCAGCAAACTATTAAAAATCTGCTTTGCCACTCGACTGGCGAAAAAATAATTGCCGATATTACGCAATATTTCGTATCATTGCAAACAACTTTCTTAGAGACATTTTTCCCATAATTTCGACCCCTTACGAGATATCCCGTTGTATACTCGTGATCAGCCAGCAAACTATTAAAAATCTGCTTTGCCACTCGACTGGCGAAAAAAGAATTGTCGATATTACGCAATGTTTCGTATCATTGCAAACAACTTTCTTAGAGACATTTTTCCCATAATTTCGACCCCTTACGAGATAATCCCGTTGTATATACTACGTAACGTATACATTGCATCGAGAAAAATTCGCAAATCATTACATTGTTTCCTGACCTCTGTCAGCGAGTGTATATAATAATCTAGGTGTACATATATACATAGCAACGCGTGTAAATTAGCTCGGGGTAATGTTTACAGAAAATTCTCGACAGTTTTCCACGATTGCCATGGAAACGGTACCGTCTGGCGATTGTTTAAAATTTGATTTCGTACGGTTGTTTATCGCGGCACGTACACGTGTACACACGGGTTTGTACGTGAGCCACGTGGAGCGACAGGGCCGTGTCACGACTTCCTGGCGCCTGGCGGGTGCGCTCTTCCGGAAACGGGGCTTTCATTAATTTTACGTGAAACGGGCGAGCCGTTTTCACCAGCGTAGAGTACGCGATGGGCTGTTTCCTCAAGGTTGTTTATTGTTTTTGCCAGTCGTATTTGCTTGAAATGCGTTACGCTGTTTTACGGCTCAAGTTGATTATATGAAAGCAGCGTGAAGTTTACGAGAAGCGTAAAGATTGTTGTAAATGATAGAAACTTATTTCGTATACCCGCAACAGCTGGAAGATGTATCAAACGATGTATTAAAAAAAGGAAGAGAAAATTAAAAGAAAATTTAGGCGAACTTTTTTAAGAAATAATTATTGAACAACGATTTAACGATACCCGGGTGTATTTAAATGGAAAAGTTTTTATTACTTTGAATAAAGAATTAATTAGTATTTTATTCCGAAATTATTTTGTTTCGGTGAAATCATGGTTTCATTTTGAATATTTCTAATTTTTATAATTATTGTTTCAAGAGTTATTTTAGATATGAAATTCGAATTTAAACGTTGATTATTAATACTGTAGTATTTATTATGTTAGTGACATTTTTATTTTATTAATACAGTTTCAATTTTTTTGACATTGATTATTTTAAATTGTTGAGATCATTAATTGTATTAATCTCGGTACCAGGTATGTGTTGTTATTATTTCAAAATATTGACATTTATGATCGGTATATTATATCTGTCGTTTTCTGACATTTTTATACCCGACATTTATGATTAATATATAAAATCCGCTCTCGCTGGGAATAAATCGTGATGTTTGCTCGTAACAAATAATTTACAAGCTTTATGACTGCAATTAATATGAAAACAAAGCGAAAGTGGAGATAAAAATATTTGATTATCGACATACATCCGTATGTTAACCATATGAAATAAATACGGGAATTACATGTACAGTTACATACACATACGTTTTTATTATTAACTTTCCCCCCGTCTAATTGACAACTCAATTATGAACAAAATCGACTGGGCTTGATCCTCGAAAAAATTTAGAATGATAGAAATAAATACAATTGAAAATAAAGAAAGAAAATAGAGGAAAATTTAATTAATATTAGGAATGGATTAAAAATTCAAACTTAAAATGTTTTAAAATATTGAAAGTTTCTAAACTTTCAAAATTCGAAGCGTTTATTTCATATTTAAAGAGGAATGTTTCATTTTAAAATTTGAAAACTCAAATAAATTATTATAGACAGCAAACGAACAGGGCAGTAATAAAAATGTATAAACATGAAAAAATATCTGGAATAATCCAGATTCTCCTTCAAAAATACCAGTATCCAAATTCTTTCTAAATCTAATCTACTTCTTTTATCAACTATAGTACGAGTGTATCAGTTAGAGAATATCGTTGATGACAAGATATTTTTTTCTTTATTCGCCGATTTTAGATTTCTCCTTATCTGGATTTCGATAATTTCACTTATCGAAAGTTGCAAAATTTTCAGTCCTCGAAACGTGAAATTTTGTTAGACTTCGAGTGGTTTAAATATTGCGAAAAACCCGTCATTAATTATTTAATATACCCTACAACCCAAAACCAATAAAAATCTACCTCATTTTTATTTCTTTTTTAGTGTATTATTATTTTGTATACTAAAAAATATTATTTACAATTAACGGTAATAAATCAATTTTTTCCCTTTCTTCGACAATTTTATATTTTCTCTTCCAAGTGCTTTTAGAATTTTAAATTACAAGAAACAAATTCTTAGTTTCTTCCTTTGAAATTCTAAATATTTTTACATTTTTATGGACCCCTTCGTTTTATTATTCCTAATTAACACAATTTATCTGATCTTCCACTTTAATTCAGAATGCCTTGAAATGCGTTCAGAATATTTTCCAACCGCTTTTAAAAAATCCTCGGAGTTTTCTCTTCTCGTATATTCCTTTCCGAATTCTCGTCGCAGTTTGAGTTTTCACGAACGTGGAAGAGCTTCATGGCCGGAGGTTTACAGCCTTGGAACGTTGGAAGGATCGGTCTAAAGGGATCAGGAATGGATTTCCTCGAAGCAGAGGCTGTAAATCACGGTTTCGTTAGCAGGTGGCCCGCTCGGCGGTACGACGGCCATGATTTTGGAAACGACCTCCGGAGTTTCGGAATTTCTATGACACAATTCACGATCTCGGCATAAAGAGCTAATTGTTACGGTGCCCCGTTTAATTTCACTCGGAAGACCCTGGAGACCAGTCTGGCCGAGGCCTATATCGATCTGGAAAAGGCTATGTCATTGACTTAACGGTCTCATGAAAGGGAGACCTCTTTTCTTCTTCGTTTCGTCAGCGTTAATTATTGCATCGGCGTTGGCATTTAAGAAACGGTGTTTAAATACGACTAATAAATTAACAGGCCAAATGGGATTCTTCTAACTCGCTGATTTTCTTCCTTTCTGGTTAGTTAGGCTGTAAACGGATTAAGAATCGCGTGTTTTAGTTTAATCGGCATAATAGGATTTTTGAACGCGATTATCTTGTTCATTTTGCTAGATATCTAGTGTCTAGACACGAGAGGGTGATTAAGTAGACTGGACAGGGGTGAAACGTACTGTATTTCATCCACCTGACCCGACTTTTAGGGTCAATATGTAGCAGTAGGATAATATAATACTAGAATAATTCACTATTATATCGCTCGTTGCAATGCGTCCAAAATTTTGACTTTATTTGTGCCCATAATTATGAAAGTGGTCTAAGTAAAAATTAAAAAAAAAAAGTTTATCAGTTATTTCACAGCACAATATTTAAAAAATTTGTACCTTTAATATGTTTGANAAGTTCGTATCGGTTTTTACTTTTACCATTTAAAATTATATATCGAATAAACTTTTGAATATTAAGGAAAAATATAGTCGCCTTTTCTTTTACAACTTCTTCCTATTTTATTGGCAAAGATGTTAATTATCAATATAGTTTATAACATACGACGAAAAATAAATATCGCTGCGGAACGATATGTGATTTAAATCATATTCTATATAATTTAAACCACTTTCATAATTATGGAATACATATATAGGAATAAAATTTCGATAAAAAATTGATTTAGTAAAATAGCTTTCGCTGAAATCATTTTCTCAAAGTAAAATATACCTAGGAAAATTTCCCAATGATAATTTCAACCTGAAATTAGTTAATAATAACTATTTTCTTTTGGTAATTATCCGAATACATGTGCGTAAGAGTAGATGAGTACCATTTTTCAAGTTTCAAGACAGATCTATGGTCTGTATATTCAATCACGGTCAGTGTATATTTTAATTATGCCCATGAATCATAAAAAGGATATGCAAATGGAAATCTTAATTGTATCTAGAAAAGAGCAGAATAGATATCGCGTTCCACCGAAACCACCCTTGTCGGGTGTAACTCGCGGCTGATTTTAATCGAAACGAAGAGGAACGAGAGACGGAGACTCGGAGCTGTTGGTTTCCTCAGTTTCTCCGAGGATCGTGGCGAAGATCAGGATCGAGCCCGTACGAAATTCAAGGACCCATGGATCTCGAGTCTCTTTTGTATCGTCGCGAGATCGCCGGAGCATCGACCTGCTTCAGATACGAGAAGGAACGAGCGAGCGAGGCCAGGCAATACTAATTTCACTGAATCAGCACTCGAGATAAGCTGCCAGCCCGTGTAATGATTTATGGCCACTCCTAAACAAATTATGTAGATCGCGGTATTTGATTAGCAGCCAGCAGATAGCGCACACAGAGAGTTGGTGCTCTTGGTGTCGCGGGACCTCGCAATGTAGCTGAATGTAGGCACGCTGATAAAGTCTTTTACCCCCGCGACAGATGCAGATCAGTCGTGGCTCTATTTTACTCTGGTTTCACTTCCACTCCATTTCTTCCCGCTATTTTCGAGGCCTTTCAATGATTGTTCTGGCATAGATGCTAGTTCTAGGCTAGATCACTCTTCTTCGGTAAATTTTTCAGTAAGGTTCCTGATTTTTGTGGATTTTCTTTTATATTTATATAGAGCATTTGTGACGAAAAGAGAGTTTTAAGGATTTGATAGATCAGTTGAGAGTTTATTTTACTCTTTCTTTCAATAACTTTTTGTGGAATTTCTTTTATATTTATATAGAACTTGTGACGAAAAGAGAGTTTTAAGGATTTGATAGATCAGAGTTGAGAGTTTATTTTACTTTTTCATTCAATGATTGTTCTGGTTTAGATGCTGGTNCTTTCAATAATATTTTGTGGAATTTCTTTTATATTTATGGAGCTATTGTGACGAAAAGAGAGTTTTAAGGATTTGATAGATCAGTTGAGAGTTTATTTTAATCTTTCTTTCAATAACTTTTTATGGAATTTCTTTTATATTTATATAGAGCATTTGTGACGAAAAGAGAGTTTTAAGGATTTGATAGATCAATTGAGAGTTTATTTTACTCTTTCTTTCAATAACTTTTTGTGGAATTTCTTTTATATTTATGGAGCTATTGTGACAAAGAAAGATATCTAAGGATTTGATAGTTTACTCGAGAGTTTATTTTACTGTTTTTTTCAGAATATTCTGTTAGAGGTGCTGGTTCCAGGTTAAATCTCTCTCCTTCGGTAACTTTTTCAGTAATATACCTGATTTTTGTGGAATTTCTTTTATATTCCTAGAGCATTTGTGACATTGAGAGATATCTAAGGATTTGATAGATCAGTTTAGAGTTTATTTTACTCTTTCTTTCCATAATTTTTTATGGAATTTCTTTTATATTTATAGAGCATTTGTGACGAAAAGAGAGTTTTAAGGATTTGATAGATCAGAGTTGAGAGTTTATTTTACTTTTTCATTCAATGATTGTTCTGGTTTAGATGCTGGTTCTAGGCTAGATCTCTCTTCTTCGGTAACTTTTTTAATAACATATCTGATTTTTTGTGGAATTTCTTTTATATTTATAGAGCATTTGTGACGAAGAAAGATATCTAAGGATTTGATAGATTACTCTAGAGTTTATTTTACTGTTTCTTTCAATAATATTCTGTTAGAGGTGCTGGTTCCAGGTTAAATCTCTCTTCTTCGGTAAATTTTTCATTAATATACATGATTTCTGTGCAATTTCTTTTATATTTCTAGAGAATTTATAATATGGAGAGATTTGTAAGGATTTCATAGATCAGTCGAGACGTTATTTTACTTTATCTCTTAATGATTGTCCTGTTAAAGGTGTTGGTCCTACGCTAGATTTCTCTTCTTTAAAAGCCATTTTAGTAGTACTTCTTATTTTTGTGGAATTTATTTTATATTTCTAGAGAATTTATAACAAAGAGAGATTTTTAAGGATTTGATACATCAGTCCTAGGCTACATTTCTCTTCTTTGAGAGCCTTTTTAGTAATACATCTTATTTGTGTGGAATTTCTCTTATATTTGTTGAGTATTTGTGGAGTATTTGTAACGAAGAGAGATTTTTAAAGAATCTGATACGAGATGTATGATGATTTCTTTTTTTTAATTTTCTTATTTAATACATATTTGTATATACTGATTAATTCAATAGAGTTTAGATAATTTACTCATTATTATTCCAGTTTCCTATCATTTGGATAATATCATTTATTTGTCTAGAATTTTTGCGGACGTTAAACACGTAAATGAAAAATTTTATAGCACACGCAGGAAGACTCGTTTTAATTTCTATTTCGAAATGGAAGTTACCGATATTTTTGTTAACCGAGAAAAAGTTGTCTGGGAAGATAAAAATTGCAGATATTAGGTGTGTTGAAATTATACTTTGACCTCTGTTGAAATTGTTTACGTTTCTAAAGATGTTATTGGAAATCGTTTAATATGAATTAGTTATTTATCGACTGTCTATTTATTCGGTATGTAAATTATCATTTATTTCTACTTTTTCTATATTAAGTTTCATTTTATAACTGTTTCACGTTCTTGATCAATTGACCACTTAAATTCTGGTTACACTGGTATAATTTATTTATCATGGAATAGTTTTTTCCTCACAATTTTGATGTGCATTTCTTTTTATCGCGAGATTTAGATTTGCGTGATCTACGGTTCAGGTAAATAAAGGAAGAAACGGGGAAAGGCAAATAAAAAGCGCAAACTATAAATCAACGGACTAATCAAACTACATTTGTAATAGGATTCACCCCTCGACAGCCATGAACAACCAATTCATCTTATCCATCCATAACACCATGTGATTCGGAAGTTACCCGTGTATCTATCTTTCTTAAGTCTTGTTTATTTTCTTATCACTGAACTAATGTAGTTTTTATCTCATCTAGTTACATAATTGTGCGTGTTTATGCAAACAATGCATATTTTTGTGTAAAGTAGATGATAATGCAAGATTTCGAATAAATACAAATCGATTAAGTTATGTATTTTATTATCTGTTTTATATATTTTACATATTTTTTATTAGAAAATATACTTGGAACACTTTTACACGATGGATATATGTCGTGTGAAATAAAAACCGTGTAAATAATCGTAAAACGATTAATTTGTAACGCTAAAGTAGTTAATATCAATTAATTAATTGTAAGAATACACGACGCGCATGATATTATTAGTGAATTCCTTTGAACTTAATAAATTATTTGTATAATACTTGAAGAATAATTATTTTAACAATAGTTTATTTGCATAGTAAGGAAATTGATACGCAATCGAATATGAGACTTGTTAATGTAATGCAACGGAAATATGAAAAGTAATTTAAAATACAGGACTACAATCGATCGGAATATTTTTAATTGTTTTCTAATAAGTATTTTGACAATAGTTAATTTGCATAGTAAGAAAATTGATATGCAATTGAATCTAGAACTTGCGTCAATGTAACGCAGCAGAAATATGAAAATTAATTTAAAATTTGGAACTTCAATCGATTAAAATGGTTTTGATTGTCTAATTTTTTAGGTTTGTATATAACGTGTGAAAAAAACCGTGTAAACCAGTAAAACGTGTTGAGAAATCGCTTAAAAATTCTCTCATGTGCATATGTATGCACGAGAGTATATTCACAAATGTTTCCCATATGTATTTTTTCAAATTAGATATTACCTGCTGGATCTTGGAACAAATTTACCGTATTTAAGAATAATGCACGAATTATTACAAGTCATTATACGAATCATTGTAATGGTAATGGGTATAACTGGAATTTTTTTAGGAAGAATTATGTAAAATAGAAAGATATTCCGAACAGAAATTTCTGAAATTTCGTGAATTCCGACGAGGTGAGATTATTGAAGAGTCAGCAAAGTTAAATAACACTGCTGAAATTAATTTACGCGTGACGTCAAATTGTATATACAGGTCGCCAATTAATTATAACTAAAATGGAATTTAAATCATTACAAAACAGGCGAATACATTAATAATTATAGTGTTCAAATGACAAAAATTCCACGACTGCAACGTCTTATTGCATATCTCACATACTTTTTGTATATATCTAGTCATATATTTGCACATATTTTAAATGCATTAACATACACATATATGCCATTATTGAAGTGGCACCACGCAATCTATGTAACACTCGAATACCAAATTAGACAAAAATTTCTTGCTTCAGACTTCTTCATTTTGTAATTACTGCTATGTACTTTAACAAACTTAATTTTGACGTTTGATTAACATGTGTAGTATTATGATAATTATTTCGTTCGAAATTATTATTTTAGAAACGACTCTTTAATTAAAACAGGAAAGTTGTTTACTAAACGAAGCAATATTGCATAACATACTAAACAAAAAAATAATAACACAGCTTATTGTTCACATTTTTAACCTTCTGTTTACTTGTAAGACACGAAACTTTAATTAGCTATAATTACTCGATATAATCTAGGAAATAGGATTGATTAATTACTATAAACCAAATGTTTGTACAACTATGTGAAGGTCAGGGACAATATCACAGTAAAATTAAAAATAACAATTGTGCATGCAATTGGTACACATTATTATATAGTATTACACACGAAACCTACCACATCCAGTAAAAGAAAAAGTAATTGATATATAGAAGACAGATATAAGAAAAAGTAATAGATATATAGAATACACATTAAATGAAAAATCAAGAAAGCAAGTCAAGTAATTCCGGAATTTCCAATTAAAATTTTGAAACATCGTAGTAATGAATAAGAGATCCTTGAAGAAAAAGAGACAAATAGAAAACGTTGAAAAATTAATTTTACTCATAGCAAAAGAAAAATCATGAAAGCAATTGAATTAAATCAGGAATTTCCAATCAAAATTTTGAAACATCGGTAGTAAAAAAAATAAGAGATACTTAAAAAAAGTGACAAATAGAAAACGTTGAATAATTAATTTTACTGGAACTAAAATAAAAATCATGAAAGCAATTGAATTAAACCCAGAATTCCCAAATTCCCAAATTTTGGAATTGCTTATTTAGGCACAAATTTACTGTTGAAATGGTTAACCTGAAACAATATAATTCCAAAATTCTTTCTACGCCAGTGTCAACTCACTGTCCTTCTCTTTCACTCGTGTCAACCCATCACGAATCATCCAAACGATGCTAAATCAATAATGTTAACAACAATGGCGAACGTCGCATCCCGATTACATCGTTTTCCTCCGTTCGCTGTTAAAATAGTTAACCAGAGGCAATATAATTCCAAAATCCTTTCTACGCCAGCATCAACTGACTTTCTCTCTAGTACCACGAATCATCTAAATAACGCTAAATCAATAATTTTAGCAACAATGGCGAACGTCGCATCCCGATTACACGGTTTTTAATTCCAAAATTCTTTCTACGCCAGTGTCAACTCACTGTCCCTCTCTTTCACACGAACCAACCCACCACGAATCATCTAAACGACGTTAAATCAATAATTTTAGCAACAATAGCGAACGTCGTATCTCGATTACACCGTTTTTTCCGTTCGCTGTTAAAATGGTTAACCAGAGGCAATATAATTCCAAAATTCTTTCTACGCCAGTGTCAACTCACTGTCCCTCTCTTTCACACGAACCAACCCACCACGAATCATCTAAACGACGTTAAATCAATAATTTTAGCAACAATAGCGAACGTCGTATCTCGATTACACCGTTTTTTCCGTTCGCTGTTAAAATGGTTAACCAGAGGCAATATAATTCCAAAATTCTTTCTACGCCAGTGTCAACTCACTGTCCCTCTCTTTCACACGAACCAACCCACCACGAATCATCTAAACGACGTTAAATCAATAATTTTAGCAACAATAGCGAACGTCGTATCTCGATTACACCGTTTTTTCCGTTCGCTGTTAAAATGGTTAACCAGAGGCAATATAATTCCAAAATTCTTTCTACGCCAGTGTCAACTCACTGTCCCTCTCTTTCACACGAACCAACCCACCACGAATCATCTAAACGACGTTAAATCAATAATTTTAGCAACAATAGCGAACGTCGTATCTCGATTACACCGTTTTTTCCGTTCGCTGTTAAAATGGTTAACCAGAGGCAATATAATTCCAAAATTCTTTCTACGCCAGTGTCAACTCACTGTCCCTCTCTTTCACACGAACCAACCCACCACGAATCATCTAAACGACGTTAAATCAATAATTTTAGCAACAATAGCGAACGTCGTATCTCGATTACACCGTTTTTTCCGTTCGCTGTTAAAATGGTTAACCAGAGGCAATATAATTCCAAAATTCTTTCTACGCCAGTGTCAACTCACTGTCCCTCTCTTTCACACGAACCAACCCACCACGAATCATCTAAACGACGTTAAATCAATAATTTTAGCAACAATAGCGAACGTCGTATCTCGATTACACCGTTTTTTCCGTTCGCTGTTAAAATGGTTAACCAGGGGCAATATAATTCCAAAATTCTTTCTACGCCAGTGTCAACTCACTGTCCCTCTCTTTCACACGAACCAACCCACCACGAATCATCTAAACGACGTTAAATCAATAATTTTAGCAACAATAGCGAACGTCGTATCTCGATTACACCGTTTTTTCCGTTCGCTGTTAAAATGGTTAACCAGGGGCAATATAATTCCAAAATTCTTTCTACGCCAGTGTCAACTCACTGTCCCTCTCTTTCACACGAACCAACCCACCACGAATCATCTAAACGACGTTAAATCAATAATTTTAGCAACAATAGCGAACGTCGTATCTCGATTACACCGTTTTTTCCGTTCGCTGTTAAAATGGTTAACCAGGGGCAATATAATTCCAAAATTCTTTCTACGCCAGTGTCAACTCACTGTCCCTCTCTTTCACACGAACCAACCCACCACGAATCATCTAAACGACGTTAAATCAATAATTTTAGCAACAATAGCGAACGTCGTATCTCGATTACACCGTTTTTTCCGTTCGCTGTTAAAATGGTTAACCAGGGGCAATATAATTCCAAAATTCTTTCTACGCCAGTGTCAACTCACTGTCCCTCTCTTTCACACGAACCAACCCACCACGAATCATCTAAACGACGTTAAATCAATAATTTTAGCAACAATAGCGAACGTCGTATCTCGATTACACCGTTTTTTCCGTTCGCTGTTAAAATGGTTAACCAGAGGCAATATAATTCCAAAATTCTTTCTACGCCAGTGTCAACTCACTGTCCTTCTCCTTCACACGAACCAACCCACCACGAATCATCTAAACGACGTTAAATCGATAATTTTAACAACAGTGGCGAACGTCGTATCCCGATTACACCGTTTTTTCCGTTCGCTGTTAAAATAGTTAACCAGAAATAATATAATTCCAAAATTCTTTCTACGCCAGCATTAAACTCACTTTCTCTCTAGTACCACGAATTATCCAAATGACGCTAAATCAATAATTTTAACAACAATAGCGAACGTCACATCCCGATTACAGGGTTTTTAATTCCAAAATTCTTTCTACGCCAGTGTCAACTCATTTTCCCTCTCTTTCACACGAACCAACCCACCACGAATCATCTAAACGACGTTAAATCAATAATTTTAGCAACAATAGCGAACGTCGTATCTCGATTACACCGTTTTTTCCGTTCGCTGTTAAAATGGTTAACCAGAGGCAATATAATTCCAAAATTCTTTCTATGCCAGTGTCAACTCACTGTCCCTCTCTTTCACACGAACCAACCCACCACGAATCATCTAAATGACGTTAAATCGATAATTTTAACAACAATGGCGAACGTCGTATCCCGATTACATCATTTTCTCCAGTTCGCTGTTAAAATGGTTAACCAGAGGCAATATAATTCCAAAATTCTTTCTACGCCAGTGTCAACTCATTTTCCCTCTCTTTCACACGAACCAACCCACCACGAATTATCTAAACGACGTTAAATCAATAATTTTAACAACAATGGCGAACGTTGCATCCCAATTACACCGTTTTCCTCCGTTCGCTGTTAAAATAGTTAACCAGATATAATATAATTCCAAAATTCTTTCTACGTCAGTGTCAACTCACTGTCCCTCTCTTTCACACGAACCAACCCACCACGAATCATCTAAACGACGTTAAATCAATAATTTTAACAACAATGGCGAACGTCGCATCCCGATTACACGGTTTTTCCCTGCTCGCGAGTGAAATTCCAGTCGGGACGGATAACATCTGGAACGGGTAGTAGGATGTAAATGGTGGGGGTCAGAGCGGCCGGTGGTAATGGTGTGCATCGAGGAAATGTCACGGGCTGCCGCGTGAAAGTTCCGCTCGCGTAATACGGGCTTAAGCTCGAGTAGTAAAGGGAATGCCCTGTCTTTATCGTGGCCGGCGTTTCAGCATTGACCCAGCCGCCTTAATAAAGCAGCGGGTTTTCGATTCGATCTGTCTGGACACGCCCAGTGATCCTTTCACGCTTCTTTCCCAACTTGCCCGTCGTTCTCTCTCCTCCTTTCTCTCTCTCTCTCTCTCTCTCTCGGTCTCTCTTTTCCGCGCTTCTTAACCTCTTCCCATATTCGCTCGACAACGAAGAAATAAGTTTCGTGCACGTTTTGTCAGCCCCCAAAAAACAGACGGCTCTCGTGTAACACTTCCTTTGTTTTGACCGACCCATTCACGCTCGTAAACGTCCTTTTCAACACAGACTCTAATCGCACCACCATTTTCTCACGCGAGTTTTCCATAGGTTTCAACTATTGCAGATTACATCGATTTTGATGCGTGAAATTTCTTCGAGATTTCGTGAAGATTGAGTTTTGATCGCGATGGAACTTGGTTTGTCCTCTTTTTGTTTTTGTCGAGGTTTCGGTTCATTTTTTTATTTCGTGACACACATGTGGGGTATTTTCTTTTTCTGGGTTACATGGAGGAAGTTGTGTTTTCTACTCGTGCCATTTATTTTAATATTTAGTTAAGATAATAATGTATTAAATTAATATTTATTTGTAAAGATCGTTGACCTAATTTTTTTAAATGGCATATGAGGAATATTGTATTATTTAGGGAAAGGTGATTTATTTATTTAAAAAGCGATTTATGTTTTTAACTCATGTATTTTAAGGATATTTTAATATTTATTCATTAAAATTGTTGCCCTAATTTTTTCAAATCAGATATCCTTTTTTTATGAGGGATATTGTATTATTTAGGGAAGAGGAGATTTATTTATTTAAAAAGCGTCTTATGTTTTTGACTTGTCATCATTTAGTTTAAGGATATTTTAATATTTGTTCGTAAAAATCATTGTCCTAATTATTTTAAATGAGATATCCTTTTTATTATGAGAGTTATTGTATTATTTAGGGTTGAGGAATCTATTTATTTAAAAAGTGATTTATATTTTTGATTTGTCACCATTTATTTTGTGAATATTTTAATATTTATTCGTAAAAATCATTGTCCTCATTTTTTCAAATAAGATATCCTTTTTATTATGAGAGATATTGTATTATTTAGGGGGCTGGAGGATCTATTTTTTTAAATATGATTTATATTTTTGACTTGTCATCATTTAGTTTAAGGAAATTTTAATATTTATTCGTAAAAATCACTGTCCATACTTTTTTTTAAATGAGATATCGTTTTTGTTACGATAAACATAGTATTATTTTCTTCGAAAATTATAATATATTTTTCAATATCAGGAGGAACTTATTTGCAGAAATCTTCTTGTGCTTTGACATTTGCATGATGTATATTTATGCTATTATCATGAATTTCGTATTAATTATTCATTATTACGAGGAATGTTATTACTCAGTCTATAAAATTGATCTTCTTATATTCCGACGCATAATAATCACCTCGTTGCTTTAATTACCCATAATATTTATATGTTGTGTTATCTGCTTCGAAACATTATAATACCGTAAAGTACACAGAAGAGACATGCAAATAGGAGAAGGCATACGCTGTGGGGCCATGCGGAATTAGATTAGTTTCTTAATCACCGGATTACAGCAGGATGTATTTGAATTTCCATTTTGGTTACACGGTGTGGAAAAAATATGTTTGCTCGAGGTGTGTTCGTTGTTTTATGTCTTGTTTAAAATAATAATGCAGTAGAACGCCGATTATCCGGACACTGATTACGTAGGCATTGATTATCCGTTGTGTCGATTATACGGGAATTGATTCCCTGATCCATCGATTATCCCTAGCATGCAAATTAAAATTCCGAATAGTTAACGATTCAACGGAAGAAAACAAGGGAACATCAAAGTTATATTCATGAGGTTTTTCCACCGAAAACGAAGCATAATTCGCTTTAGGAACTAACGAAATGGTACAGGCAATGTATCAATCTGCGAGGAGCAACTCTTAAAAGAGATACTTAAGATTTTAACGAAATGCAGCATGATTATTTGCTGCAAGAAGTTGACTCGAGTTCGGACATGTCATTTGTCAAGGTTCCTCACTTTTTTATCCACGGAATTTGTACATGTTCTCTTTAGAATATGTTAAACGACAAAGAAAAAAAAAGAAATCAGTGACAATCACTTTTGGCAATTTTTGTCCTAGTTAAATAAATTCGTCAGCGATACGAATTTATTTAATTAGGGTTAATCGCAAACAGTTAAATAGAATTAAACAAATTTTGTCATACCTTATTTTTCAAATTTCAATTAAGTGATCAGTATATGAAAAAATGGCAAAACCTCAAGAGAAGAAGGAGGAAAAATAAAATAAAAAGAGTTATCGAAATATCGATTAAAAATATGATATTGCAAATATT
>NIJG01000092.1:248180-269155 GCA_002201625.1 Euglossa dilemma | reverse complement strand
TGTGTGTGTATATATATATATATAATATAGTATATTAATATTAATATTAAGCCACTTTTACACTTGATGTTTAAATTTCTGTTTTTATAATAAATGATACAAGTATAGGTTCATGATAGCTCGATATATCATGCTTAGTATTATACATTGATCATTTGGAAGATTTTCTAACCTCGTTTAGTATTAATATTAGAATATATTTATAGACTTAGGTTGGGTTAGGTATCTCAATGTGAGAAAATATTCCAGTAAAATCTTTCACATTTATAATTAATATCATAAATAAGAGTTTAATACGTCACGATGAGATGATACGTTAATTATCTGGAAAATTTTTCAATCGCGTTTGACATCAATATTAAGCCACGTTTGCACAGTTTAATTGCTACCAGATGTTGTCCTCAGAGAAAATATACCGATTCTCAAACTTGGTTTACAAATTTACGTTTGCAAGATCATCTATATAAATTAACGATAAATTAATATATTATAGTTACAAGATACACCTTTTACAATTACCAAATATTATTGGGTTGTTCAGAAAGTCATTTCGTTTTTTTTTGGTGAAAATGAAACACAATTTCTTTAGAGTAACGTTTCACGTGATCATGAACGATCAAATTCGACAAATTTAACTTCTCAACAATCTCACGAGTTGTCATTCGACGGTTTGCATCTATCAATGCCGTTATTTTGTCTTTATCGGCTTCGACGTGCCTTCCAGAACGTGGTGCATCTTCAACATCGAAATTACCGGAACGAAATTTTGCAAACCAATTTTGGCAATGTCGTTCGGTCAATACATCTCCTCCATATACGTTACATAATTTTCGCTTTGCTTGAACTGCATTTTCGATAGTAAAAGAGTAAAATATGCCGAAAATGCTGCATTCGATTTCCCATCTTTGATAGAGTACCAAACAAAAACTATCGCAATGAATCAAACAAAATTTTCAACAAACAAGCCTTACTATATCAGCTGTCAAAATATATAACGATTATGGGCTTAAGTGTGAAGTTGGCTGTGAAAAAATTCCTCTGTTATTTATTAAATTATTAATTTAATAATTAATTTTCTCTATTAGGAATAGAAACGAAATTACTTTCCGAATAACCCATTAGTATTAAGACACATCATGTCAATTACAATTCATGCGAGACTGGAACTCGTACATTAAGGGATTACACGGTTTCGAGGCAAACAAACGGCGTGACGTCGTTGGCACTGCGTACCAATGACGCAAGTGTCATTCGGAAGCTTATATTTCTAATAGCCGGATCACACGGTCGCTATCATCGCGTCATTGGAAACACAACTCTACCGAATCGCACTTGCGTCACAGCTGGAAGATCGCAGCGATGTCACACATATTATTCGTTCATGCCAGGTCTCGTTATGCTCTAATATATTATATTTCTAATCGCGTAGCTCGCTATCCTGTTACTCGAGATACGAATCTGCCAAATTGCACAATATCGTTCCTGAAACGCGCCGGAACAGGCGTGGAAGCGGTGAAAAGTCTGGAAGATCCTTGCGCTTATCAGATCGAGTTTCTGAACGGCCAGGTACCAAAAACGCGGAGAAAGGGCCATTGGCAACCGGTACCGTTAGTACTCCGAATTTCCTAATCCAGGTAGTCGAAGGCAAGGGCTAACTACTGTGCAGAGATGCGAAGATAGGTAAAAGCGTAGGAACGTAGGCCTGACTGGTGAGAGTGTAACAGGGCCACCTTTCCTGTCACGATCACAAAGATAGGACCAGTTTTGGTAATTGGCTGAAAGTATCACAGAGGAAGCAGAAGCGAAACGGAAGAACAAGAAACGGCACAAAGCATTGCCGTGGACACGGAATCAGAGTGTCGCTCTATGACGCCAGAAATCTAAAGCTGCTCGAGCAAAGTGCTTCTCTGTGCCATTTCAAAGAACTTTCATCCAGCTTTGCCGACGATGAGTCACTTATTGTTACACGCCGATCAACCGAGCAAACGTAAGTTCGCATTCGCATACCGGAGGATCGTGCTTGATAAAATCACCGCGGCCGTTTATTCAGGTTGATCGACTGAGAACCTAGAGAACAAAGCCAGGGAAATTTCTATTAGGTCATCGGCTTGCGTTAAATAATAGACCGGCTTAATCGGCCCGAGTCATCGGAGGTGGGAAGCATTGGCAGAAGGAAGTCGTGAAATTTAGAAGAGAAATTTAGAACGTTCAGAGAAGTTTGAGAACGGAAAGCTGAACTACATGGAAAAAGATGTCATCTGTTTCGTGATTGCAGGAAGATTAAGAAACTCAAATGTAAACCGGTTCAGAGTTATGATAGGAAGGAATGTAAGTACGTGGATTTGATGAGATGGACGACTCACGATAGAAGTTAGGCTAAGAATTATATAAATTCGTGAAATATTAGGGTGACCCATAAGTTTCTTTCTTATTTATTATTTCTATGACATCGGTTTCAGTTGTCCTGGAGCTTTTTTAAATTGTGTTCCCTTAGTGATACTGTCTTTTTAACTTTAAACAACGAATATCGCGTGTTTGTTATGATTTGGGTTAGGTTTGGGTTAAACTGTAAATTACAACACTTTAGGGATGAATATTATAATACACGTGGAAATTTGTTTATTTTTTGGAGTGAAAATTACTTTGAATATAGCGAAAAATAATTTTAACATTGTTATCAATGTTGTACCTATTTTTTAATTAAAAAAATGTCCCCGGATTTGTTGTTTTTAATTGTTTTGTTTAGTATATATTTAACGTATCGTTATCTTCTCTCTAAGGGATGAAATATTCATTGCTTCTTGTGTCATAGTGTCCAACGATAAATTGTTCTTTTGACGAGTAACTATTCAAAAAACTGTATTCTGTCAATTAAAGTTGATCGTGGAACTTTTAACAAAAGTTTAGCAAACAATGATTTAGATCATAGTAGGTTTACTATTAATTCGCGACTGACAGTCAGTTTAATTTACAATCACCATCCAAACAAATCCTCTTCGTTCACTTTCAGAACACAATTACGAAACACGCTTCATCCCTTTATCCCGAATAATCAAGAGACGTACACTAACTTACAAATGAAAGTCCGCGAGTTGATTCCGTGACACTTATTGAAATTCCACGTGAGGTCAAAAACGACACCGGTGTACGGTTTGACCATTGGACCAAGGAAACCAGTTTGTCCATACAGCCTTTACGCTTCATCTCGCTTGACATCTCCGCAAAAAGCCACAATAATCGTTCCGCAACTTCACCGCAAGCTGCGAGATCGGCACCCAGTTCTCGTCATCCCTCAGCTTTTGACACGAGATATCTCTCGAAGAATAGAGACACGCGATGACACGGACCCAAAACTCTACACTGACTAGCATAACTATAGCAACACCAAAATTTATCGTATTTCGTATATATGAGAATTACGAGCGGGCTGATGAACTCTAAGAAAAGGAATATTACTTTTAACACTTTGCACTCGGCTGTCTCCTCACAGCGGACATCCTCACAATATGATTGATTGTTGTGATTGTGGACAACAATCACAATATTAACAGACTCAATATAAGTTAATTAAACCTGTTAATATCGTATAATTATATCAATTGAACCAACCCGTTCGTCAAATTGACGGGTCCCGTAAATCTAGTGTTAAAGTTTATTAGTGGTTAAGAATAGTAATAGAAAAATCGAATAATAACTTATTCCAGCACAACTTTTTGAGAAATGTATGTTTCGCTGAGATTTTCTCTGAAAATGGCAGAAGAAATCAAGTCAAGATATAGTAAAATTACTAAGATATATAAAAGAGAACGCGATCATCCACATCTTTGAACATTATTCCAAGTGCAAGGGGTTAATATTATATTATTAATCCCTTAACATACAATGACTCGTCATGTATTTCAAGACCCTTTTTTGACTTGGGTAAGTATTTCTCTCCATTTTATGCCAAGAGATAAGTTTTATGAATCAATCTTATCAATAAAAATCTAATATTTAAAAAGAAAATATATATTCCTTTTCAGCTTCCATTCTCTAGTTCAACTTAGCGGAATAAAATAATATTTTTCAATCGCATTAAGTGTATTTAATTTGTATGTCAAGGGGTTAACCCTTTGCACTTGAGAGAAGTCTTGAGAAGACTATTAATTGCGATAAAATTTTGAAGACCCATATTGATTAATATATTAAATTTAAGATAATAGAACAATATGTAAAATATCGGAATTAAGTAACTTGACGTGTCAATTATTATACCATTATTTACCAATCAAGAAACTGACGTTAGCTTTATAGCAAAAAAGAATTAAGAACGATAGCACAGGCAATGGATGTGTGGCCTTAGTTCCAAGTAACTGCGTGCGGATAGATGAAAGAGACCGTGTACAAGGAGATCGGATAAACGGGTATATCTGTAACAGTGCCGAATGCAAGTGTAGAAAGAAGAATCTAGAAATGCGACCCAATGTTTATGATACGTGAAAAAATATGTTTAAAGAACAGAGCATGAGTATGAAAGGAGATAGAGTGCAAAGTGTAATCCTGTGCGGTCCGAATTATATTTCAATTTTGTTACCAGCAGCCCTTGACGCAATTAACATATTGTTGATCGGTTGTTTTTCTCGAAGTTTATCTCATTTTTCAAAATTTCTTTTTTATAGCAAAGTCGAATTACTCTTTGCTTATTTCAACTACAATTCAGCTGACTAAGTCCACTCTAAATGGCTCAACTCGATACTCGGTCAACAACGCTAGATCAACTTTAAAAACTAACACTGTCAACTCTAAAAACTGAATCCTCGAATGTTCTTATCCTTTTTTTCTCAGAGTTTATCTCATGTAACTGGTTATTTCCTCGGAATTAGATATGGAAGTGAAATTTTTTTTTAAAGTTTCTTTTTTATAGCAAAGTTAAATTACTTTGATCCCAATTACTCTTTGTTTATTTCAACTACAACTCAATTAAGTAAGTTCACTCTAAACGATTCAACTTGATACTCGGTCAACAACGCTACGTTAACAAAACTAGATCAACTCTAAAAACTTACACTGTGTAGGTCAACTTTAAAAACTGAATTCTCGACTGTTCTTATCCTTTTTTTCTCAGAGTTTATCTAATGTTACTGGTTATTTCTTCGGAATTCGATATGGAAGTGAAATTTTTTTTCAGTGTTTCTTTTTTATAGCAAAGTTAAATTACTTTGATCCAAATTACTCTTTGTTTATTTCAACTACAACTCAGCTAACTAAGTTCACTCTAAACGACTCAACTCGATATTCAGTCAACAACGCTACGCTAACAACGCTAAATCAACTCTAAAAACTGAATCCTCGACTGTTCTTGTCCTTTTTTTCTCAGAGTTTATCTCATGTTACTGGTTATTTCTTCGAAATTAGATGTGGAAGTGAATTTTTTTCGAAGTTTCTTTGTTATAGCAAAGTTAAATTACTTTGATCCAAATTACTCTTTGTTTATTTCAACTACAACTCAGCTAAGTCAACTCTAAACGACTCAACTCGATACTCGGCCAACAACACTAGATCAACTCTAAAAACTAACACTGTCTAGATCAACTCTAAAACTGTTTCCTCGATTGTCCTTATCCCTTTTAAACCACGCTTTCCGACACATCGCGCAGGGTTTTCCCGCTTGAGCTTTGCGCTTTCGGCCCTCGTTTCCTCGGTGCCCTTTGTAGAGCTACGCCTACACGATAGAAACCGTACGATACCACACAATATCATCGATAAAACGTGTCAGAGTCGCTTGTAAATTCCTAGGACGAGTCTCGGCAAGGGTGGCCTCGTCACGGAGGAATCCTGCGGAAAGAAGGACGAGGCTGGCTATTCGCGAAGAATTTAGCAAGTCTCTCGACTTCGCTATCGCTGAGACGTGTCTCGCGGTTGTATTTATTCCGAAGTTTCCCATCTGCCCGTAGCCGGAGCCTGACAAATGCAGATATCTTTGCCGCGCATTATTTCGCACTCCGCGGAACTGATAACGCGGACTTAGCGCTATAAATTCTATTCTCCTTGCAATTGCCGGCCATGCCGCGAGTTCTCGGGGCAACCGCCGCCAGAGGGATACACGTGCATCTGGCTAGGCGAATTTATCAGCCTTTCTTATTCCACCTTGCCCCCGCTGCTCTCGATACCAACGCAATTTCACTGGGACAGTTTACTGTCGCGAAATCGTGCGCCTGGAACCGGTAGTACAATCCTTCGCCGGCGTGGCGCGACTGAGTTACGCCGAGGACCCATCTGACAGCAAGTATACCGTTCGGTTCGCTTTTCCGTTCGAATATTTATTGCGTTTCACGGATACGAGAAATCTCGAACGCTTTTGCCTGGAACCATGGCTGCAGGCCTTGTCCGTTTTGTCTATTCCTTGTTTCGCGTTACGTGTGCGGCATACGCGATGATATAATGGGATATCTTTGGCCACGGTTTAGCGTCTGTGTACGCTGCGGGGTAATATATCGCTGTTATCGGATACAGCGAGATTTAACCCTTCGCATTGCTGCCTGGGCCGGGTTAAGTGTTACGTGGATTTCTTTGCCACGTTCGCTGACTAGGCTGTTCGTTTGTGTGCGACAGGCGAACAGAATGTTTCGGTAAATTGCTCCGTGGCTTGACCGTTCGCCGTGTGGACAAATTTGGATTTTTATTCCTGCTCGGTGAGTTATCGGCGCTGTTAGCAACAGCGGTGTTACTGCTACGGGAATTGTGTCACTGACTGAATTAGAGTTCGAGCTGTCATTAGCTTGTAGATCGTGTTTTATTCCGAGACTTTATCGTCGGTACGAATTTACACGAGGACTTTGGCGACGATGCTTTTAACGTGTCTGATATTGTATTCTGATACTTCAAATAGAATGCTATGAGGAAGGAATTGTTTTTTATTTTGGGACGATGGGTAATATTTATACTCGTATTAGGAAATAAGTGCGGGTTGATTATAGATCGATGGTTAGAAAAGAATGATACAGGGAGTAATAGAGTGATAAGAATTGGTATGGGATAAAAAGAGAGATGTATAGATGACTGAACACTCATCTAACAATTATTTATATTAGATCTACTAGATAGTTTACACACGATACTAGTCGAAAATATCAATAGAATAGCCAAATTATAATCCTATTATTTATGCAAAAAAATTAGCTCATCACGATACTAGTCGAAGATATCAATAGAATAGCCAAATTATAATCCTATTATTTATGCAAAAAAATTAGCTCATCACGATACTAGTCGAAGATATCAATAGAATAGCTAAATACATTTTTGAATATTTACTATACGACATAATTTCCATCGTTGCTTATGACTTCTTGTCACCGTGGTAGCAATTTGTAAATCCAATTTTTGAAGAAAAAGTAGATATACTTCAAAAGTGCATGCGCTTACATATTCATACTTCAAACAAAATTATCGGACAGAACCTTGTGATAAACTTAATTATATTCGTCAGAAATAAATTCTTTATCATGGTATAGATTTTTTAATTTCTTTTTCGAAGAAAATAATTGAATACTCGTTGTACGATTTTAATTTTAATTTTTCCATTGTACCGTATTCTAATTTGGTACAGATTTAAGTGCACGAACGATAAAGTTAGACTAGGATAGTCGAGAACGATATTTGATGGAATTGAATCGAGAATAATTATTTTTGGCAAGCGTGAATAATACATGCTTTGAGATGGTTAATTAGAACCCTTATTCTGCAATTAGCCTTGTAATTCTGATTAACCTTTTATTTCGAGAATTGAATTAGGCACTTTAGACACGGCTGTGAGAAAAATAGCGTTTCATGAAAGCGTTACCCGTAATAGAGAATCAATTAGTTATCTTTGATCTGTGATCGATATGGCGGCCATCTTTCATCGTCGTCAGTAGCAGATAGTTAAAGCAACGCCTCACTTAGAATTGTAGAACGTTTCTATTTTCTGGTGTAGCGATTATTCCTGAATAATCGAGAACTATTGCATTTTCCGTCGATTATTCATGACATGATAACGAATGCTGCATTGCATAAAAACACGAAACGTTGAAACCAGTATCAGAAGGTCAATTTATATAGTCTACTTCGAACTTTACGATTTCTAGATGTTCATAAAGAACCAGGATCATCGAGGAACAAATGAAAAGTGATAAATAAACTTTATTGAAACAAATCGCCTCATCAGTGCGCAAGGAATTAATACAACAATCAGGACTCGAGAATGAGAGACGTAAAAACCAAGGACGTGGATTAGGGATGACAATGAACGCACAGTAGTATCACCTTTCACGTTTGTACGCGAGTAATGTAATCCTATTTTATCGCAAATTTAATATTTCTCTTTTATATGCAACTACAATAGCTTCTTTCAGTAATTCTGATGAATGAACTCCTGTCATAAGCAGATGGTACCCCCAATAGAGTCCCCTTTTTCACAGTTAGGTTAGAGATCTTACCTATAGAGACCATTGGTCTACCAATCGATCGTTTCGTTCAATTCTCCTAAATTCCCACGTTTTACTGTAAATGAAAGAGTCTTTAATACGTTCAAGATATATAACAAGAGAACTGCGAAGAAATTTGAATAAAAAACCCAAAAAGTTTTACATCGATGCACAGTGGGCCAAGAGCCCACAAAAACTGGTCAAAAATAAAAAATCAAATATATTACGTTTTTTAATATATCACTAATTCTAAATCTAGGATCAAAATTAAAAAATTCGAATTATCAAATCTAATATGACGAATTAAAATTCAAAATCAATTCAGGGAATAATATATAATTATCTTATATAAACGATGCATATCATTCTTTAGGTCTCTAATTCCAAATCTAATATCAAAATTTTTTCATTTTTAACCATGGATCCAATAGAGTGGATTAAAATTTGGGAATTTGTCATATTATCATAAAGATAATTCCCTCTGTCTTTTAGAAATTCTATAATATTTATCAAAAGCATAACAACCGTTGTTGTTCATTTGAATTATGTTAAATGCACGTACTAACTGTTTCACAATTTCGAAGACGTCTGCGACAAGTTGTTCTTTATACTTAAGAAGAGTTCAGTGCGATTTTATATTCCGTCGAGGTGCTTAATTATACGGAATCCTCTTGCTTTCCACTAATTCTCAACGCGAATCGCATTCGTCATGCGACAACACTTCTTAGCTTAAAAGTTCTAAAGTCTGTGCGACGGAATAATGGCTTTACCAAGAAAACGAGAAGAAGTGTTACAAAAAGAAGATGATAATTCCAAAACATTCTCTTATTCCTAGTCGTGAGAGACGAATTTGTCGTCTGACATAATAGGACACGCGATTACGAACCGAACGGTATCTAGAGATCAAACCAGAAGCTTGTAAACTTTGTCACGCTAATTCGTACCTTTGACTGTTCAAAGGACCCGGAGGAACACCGTCGTCGGCTTCGTAGCGCGAAACCGTGGTTGTTCTACTCGAGACCCAGCCCTCGTTTTCACCCTTCGCAGAAGAACCCCTCCCCACGGGCATCGGTGGCCCTGGCCATGCAGCAGATTCGCTTAAAATCGTCTGGCTCCTCACGGAGGGTGGCAGGGATCCTAATACACGTAGTATCGCCGCGTTCGCGCTTTTCTTCTCGCGATATAAATCGTCACCGAATATCTCACCCTGTTTCTGTCAATACGCTCGAGCCGTTGCTGCGGATCGCGAGAAAGGAGCTGGACGCGAGGGAAAAAGGTGGCTTCCAACGGGAATACGAAGAAGGGGGATGAATGGGACGCGGAGGGAGAAGGTTGGCGAGATGAACAAAGGTCCAGACACAGAGGAAAGTAAGGAGAAATATTCCGGACGCGCTCCGCTGAGACAGGCCCTTGCAATCACTGTTTGAATCTTTGCCAAGCCTCCCCGAACCTTTCGCGTCCCCTACTTTCTATCTGCCTGCTCCTCTCTTGCTCCTTCCACTGCTCCTCTCTCGCGAGAGCGGCTGTCCTGCAGCCAGTTTCCTCCTAAACGCATGCCGATTTCCAGGGACGTAATAGGCGATTCCACTCGACGAATATACTCGCGACCCATCCGGTCTAGACGGCATTAAGCCCCCGCTGCGGAGTCGAAACGATCATAAGGCCGAAAACAGGGGTTAGCCGGTCTCTGTCTTCCCTTTCTTCTCAGATCGATAGTTCCCGCGAAACTTTTTCCCGTTTTTCTCACCGTTTCGGTTCAGTCTGCTTAGGGGAATAATAGTGAGAGAAAGGCTAGGGTACTGATAGAGAGATTTGGATGAAGAGTCTTCTTGACTAACTCGTGTATGTTCTTGTGATCAGTCAGTTTGGACCTTTGCTCTTCGTTTCTGATTGAATATGGAATTCTGAGATTCTTGTTGATCTGGATGTTGATGTTTTGAGCCACAGTGAGCTTTTGATTCGTGGTTTCAAACGGTAGATATTCGTTCATGATGAATCGAGGAGCTGCTTGTTAATGGGATGTTGAGTGGTACTGATAGAGAGATTTGGATGAAGCTCAGTCTTCTTGACTAACTCGTGTATGTTCTTGTGATCAGTCAGTTTGGACCTTTGCTCTTCGTTTCTGATTGAATGTGGAATTTTGAGATTCTTGTTGATCTGGATGTTGATGTTTTGAGCCACAATGAGCTTTTGATTCGTGGTTTCAAACGGTAGATATTCGTTCATGATGAATCGAGGAGCTGCTTGTTAATGGGATGTTGAGTCTTTCTGTTTTTGTACACTGTTTCGATTTTGGGAAATTAAATTCCAGCAAATTTGGTGTGGCATTTTTCCGAGTGTAGTGCAGCATGTAATTTTTAAGTCATTTCAAAGAATTTTTAAGTATAAATCTTATGTTAAGAGATGGGAATATCTGTAATGTGGCAATTAATACTTACTTCTCGATTACGATATCTGTAAAGATGTGATGGATTGATAAAAGAAATTGTTTAAATAAAATTAAAAATTGAAATCTTCTTACCCTATTAGCCCTTCAGGATTCTTTAATCCTGAATCGTTGCAAGCACATGATTGAGAAAATATGAGTTCAGAGTATAATTTTCCCAATTTTTAACAGCAATTAATACCCTGCTTCGAATAGGATTTCACTTCAAATTTTCAAAAACAAAATCCATCATTAACACTAGAACTACCAACCTGTAATGAGTACCTACATATATTTTACATAAATGAAGATAATTCTAGTAACACGAAGGAGACGAATACCTATAAATAATTAAATAAATTTAGTAAAAAGAAGAAATTGTAAAAATAAAATATTTAAAACGTCTCATTTAGACTCCTTTGGTAGTTCTAGTGTTTAACACTGTACAACTATCGGAAGATATTCTATCTGTGAAGAAAAATAAATTAGAAATCATATAAAACAATCACACATCGATATATTAGATTCAAACGAACGAACTTGATTTCATCGTTATCAGAAGAACAATGGAGTGACACTTCCTGGCGAGTTACTTACTCGAATTTTTATTACCGGGCTAGAATCGATTTCTTTAATCCGCCTTTATCCGTAATCGCTGATATATCGTTGTTTCCGCACGGTTTTCGCGATTTCTCGATTAATCGTTTATTTTTCTCAGCCGTGTTGCAGCGTGTTTCGCAAAATTGTACAACTTCGCCAGCGATTCGTCACGTTCGTAAGCTTCCCGTCGCCGGTTTAATAGCGACACTGAGCGTAATACTTCGAAATCTTTTTAATCGGCTGGCACGATAACGATTGTGCAATCTCGTCGAGATTGTAGTAACATTTGCGATACCGCGGTAGTACTTTGTTTGTGTTATTATATCACTATCAGATAATACGCGACTGGCTAGGTCATCGGTCTTTTAAAATTCTTCCATATCGGAAATGGATTTTTCGAATTATCGAAAATAAATATTACCCCCGGCTGTCATTATCGAATGCATTTCCCGCGAGAGTAAAGCGTGTATTTATCTTTTCCGCGGCTCGAGAATGCAAATTGGCCGTTGCGTTACTTGTTGCAATAGTTGACTCACGAAATGTGACTGTTGCTTTTATTTTGCCAATTTTCGTCCACTTCTTACAATTTTAACTATGATCCTACGACACAACTGTGATTTTCTATAAAATTTCCAAATTTTTGTCTTGATTTAATTCGTTTAATTGCCTTAAATCTTTATTTAATCCATTTTATTTTGTCCTCTTAATTTTTACTTCGGTTTATTTAATTTTATTTTAGAGATTTCATTTAATTTGCTTTTTATTTAACATATTTTTAATTTCTTGTTTAATTAATCGTACTTTCTCAATTTATTTAATTACTTGTAATTAGTTTCTCTTTTTTTTGCTTCTCTATGCAAGTGTCGTAATTCGATTCACTTTGAAATTACATTGTTTCGTTCTTGTACACTCTTGGCATACACTTTAATTATTTTCCGTTGCTGCAATAGATGCAAGAATAACTGTATGACGATGAATCATACCTTGGCGCTTAATATCACAAGATAATGCAATACGTCTGTGCGTCTAGTATACCAATAACATGTACTGCATCACGTGTATACCGAACCAAGAGCATAATGAGCTCACGAATCAAACTGGAGTTAATCGTAATCCGTAATTACCGAGTTTCGCAATAGTTCGCAATTCGAGGTTATTTCCTTATTTTTTCTTTTATTTCTAGTACCAGATTATTAAGATAGTTTCGTGTTCTTGCTTTCACCTGTGCTAATAAAGCTGTATTAAAATAATTTTATTTTCAAAATTTTCATTCGTGTTTTAATTACTCGAAAACAAACACGGTGCGATAATTTTGATAATATTAAAAACGACTTTAAAATGATAGCGTTAAGGTGAGATTTTTCATATTTTTTAAAGCTAAAACTGTAGTATATCACAAGAGGTTATAACACAAGGAGAATAACATAGAAAATTTTTGAAGGCCATGGAAAAATATTATAATTTCGGGAAAATTTCATTTATATCAATCTTTATTCAAAAAATACTATGATACTTTGTTAATTAATTTAATTAGTATTCAGACTTATTATTTTCGTACTTACTTTTCCATTTTGAACATAATTTTCATGTATCCACATTCTTACTGCACCTATTATCAGATAAATGTGACTTTAAATACAAAGTATTCCAAAGTAGCATCGTAAATAACCTAACAAATTACAAAAAGTTCCATTAAAATTCCAATAATGTACCAGAAAAATAATAATAATAAAAACCCGGTATCAAGAGCATTTAAAACCTTGATATTTATTTTACAAGATATAATTGTAGTACAAATACCACGGGTTTTCAAATAGCAGCTTATAAAATAACGTTTACTTTTCTTACTTTCCCATGATTTTAGAATAGCATCGTAAATAATTCAACAAATCACAAGAACCTTAATTAAAATTCCATCGTTATACCACACACAAAGGGGATTGATAAGAAGCCAGTATCTAATATTTACATTCGTTATTTTACCTTAACCCAAGCCCTATTATCTGCTTATATAATATCAACGATTATTCCGAGATACCTGAGAAGCAAAAATCTTCGAGTAAAAATAGCCAGAAAAAGGAAAAAGAGATAGGAGGGAAAATAAAATTTGGAAAGCAAATTAACCCAGCTGTTCCCTGTTTCCTGAATTAAAGACCACACAGCAGACGTAATTCATCACTCGAAAATGCAGCTCCTCGATCAGAAAGTTGGCTTCTTCCGACAAGGTTGCTATAGACCGTGGCGTCGTCAGGGTCAGTTGC
The DNA here is from genome assembly GCA_002201625.1 of Euglossa dilemma. NCBI lineage: Eukaryota > Metazoa > Arthropoda > Insecta > Hymenoptera > Apidae > Euglossa > Euglossa dilemma. The sequence goes on along the minus strand of NIJG01000092.1, from coordinate 255,425 downwards.
AGGAACATCGGGGCAAGACATCCTTGAGGCCCTCGTGCTAACGACTGGCGCGATAATTAATTCGCGATACCTGGTTGCAACAACGTTCCGCTCGGTTTCTCGAAAAGGGAAGGATAAAAACCGCCAGCGTACTCTCATAACCGAACTCTCGCGTTATCGGGAATCGGTGGCCATTCCGCGCGATTCCCGGCGACATTGAAGGGTCCATGGTCCACGGACAGTGTTTCGACTGCAATTGCGTCTGTTCGGCGAGCAGGCAGAAATAGCTGTCTGTTTACCGGCAATCAGCCTACAATGTCGCTCGTTTTGCATTCTCACACGCGGAGGAACGTGCGCGGTCGGAACAATGAGCTTGGAGGTTGCTTTTCCAACGTTCCAGTTACCTCCATTGTGCGAGGATGTAATTGGAGGAGTATTAGGAGGCGATGGGTGGTGGTGAGTTAATTAGAAGATCAGTTTCGTGGATTAAAGACTGGCTCTTACGTTCTTCGCTGAAGTGCACCTGGCTGTGTGTACTCTTTCGTGAACAACGCGCATCGAAATATTTCACGTGGTACAGTATGAAGGAAATTGATCGCTGGGATTGACTGGAGAATTCTTTAAATCTTTAGGTTAGAGGATTTTGGAAAATAAAATGAATTTATGTTGCACGGAAATTTTATTCCGTTTTAAATTAAACGAAATTGGTAATATGAAAATATAAATATATAATAATAATTCGGTTTAATTTGTTATTATTGGGTGGTTTAGCTTAGGGTTAGGGTTTTATTTGGAAAATAAAATGAATCCATGTTTCACGGAAATTTTATGCGTTTTAAATTAAACGAAATTGGTAATATGAAAATATAAATATATGATAATAATTCGATTTTATTTGTTGTTATAAGGGAGGACTCAAATAATCTTAGCATGTCTATGCAGCTCAATTACAAATATTGCAATGAATATTTTGAGATGGATTTAAAAATGGCACATTTTTAATCACACCGTGCCCTAAACAATTAACTGATATATTTGGAGCAAGGAATAAACGAGGAAATAATTGTTAGCAATTTAATTAGTCGTCTAGCTCAAATATTTAACGCTAGGATTCCCATGAGGGTGAAAATGACCTGTTCTATTTTATTTTATTTTATTTTCGCGGTTGCTGAAAATATGACGTTCCTTTTAGTAAAAATTATACTGATCTTTGTTGAATTAAAGTCACGCTTACGTATGGTGTTTTATTTTCACTAAATATTAATTACTCCTAATTGCATGTGTTATATTTAAGTAAAACTATTGTTACAAATTACAAATTATTGTATTATTACAATATGAAATAATACTAAATGCAAATTGAAGATTATTAAATAAATATTTAATTCGTTGCAAGATGAAAATGATAATAATAACAGAGAAAACAAGTTTTAGGAATTAAATGTCGTGTTATTTCCTCTTAGATTTAATAATCCTCGTAGATACAATATTATCCGTAAATAAATTATAAAATACATTTAAATAGAAAAGTAGGCTTTGCAAAAAGTGCAATAAAGATAAAGAAGTTCTCGTTATTAATTCTGTAAAAGCTAAATATAATAATGTAATATAAATTATAAAAATTTTATAAGAATACAATTTCCTATCTATTATATTCTCACATAATTGCAATCATAAACTACACAAAATCCTGTAACAAAACCAAAAATAACTAATTTCACAGTAAAAGAAATCCACTGCGAAATTTTCCATAAATAAATAAAAAATTCGCATAAGTCATACAAGATTATATAAGCAAAACGCTAAGACCCAAAGGCTCGTATTATACATTTCCTATAGTATACTTCAACGAACGTGACTAAAGCCATTATTCTGAAGAAACATTTAACAAACGTTCTCCAAAAATCGCATGAAATTTNCGTGAAACTTGTTTAATATGTCGATGATAGAAAAATAAAAAAAAAAAAATTTCAAAGGCTTGGATATATTCGACACATCGATACCGATTTTCTCGGATCGAAAAATCTCGGTGACAAGACACGATGCACCAGCTTGGTAAGTCGCTCGGGCATTTTTCATCGAGAGGCCCTGGACGCGACTCTTTCGATCGCGAAATTGATACTTATGACTTACTTGGCGGGTAAACGCTGGTCCTCCACCGTCGAGTCGAGTTGCATCTCCCTGGAGCCGGTTTTACAGTTAAGGTACCGGCCTTGACTCCGCGAACATTCAGGAAAAGGAATGTTAACAAACGGTTTACAGCTCCTCTGGTTCGGTCTTAGCCGCGGCTCCGATGACCAACCATTAACCTCGAACGTTTCAATTTCTTTTTCGCATTTCCTGTCGTTCCACTGGAACCCGAAGGCTCGAATTTCCAGCGGATCGGTTTTATCCGCTCGCGTGTCGCGTGATTGCTCTCGGACGCCATTTTTCTATGTTTCGATCGTTTCGCGTTGGTATTGGGTGGATTGCTGCGGGTAGGGTCTACTTTGTTTCAGATAACAGCGATCAAAAGTGTTTCCATGGTAGAATAATCACTCTTCCGATGAGAGTTGCGCGAAAATTGAGAATTCTTTTTATTAATAATTGTTAAATTAAAAATTTGTGATTCTTTTCGGCTTTTAGAGTATTGTGGATTGAGAAATTAAGATTGGTATTGTAGAGTCTATTGTGTTTTAGGTAATAGGGATCAGAAGTGTTTGGATAGTAGAATAATCATTTTTCTCATATTAATTTCGTCTTAAAAGTTGAATGAAAATAGAGAATTCTTTCATTAGCAATTGCTAAATTAAAAATTTGAGTTTTCTTTAATTTTTCTAGTATCATAGATTTATAAATTGAAATTACTGTAGTAGGATGTCCTCTGTTTTATATAACAATAATCAGAAATGTTTGGATACTTGAATAATCATTCCTCCAATATTAATTTCATTTTCAAATTTGAGTGAAAATCGAGAATTCTTTTTATTAGCCATTGGTAAATTAAAAATTTGAGCTTCTGTTCGGTTTTTAGAGTATTGTGGATTGAAAAATTAAGATTGGTATTGTAGAGTCTATTGTGTTTCAGGTAATAGGGATCAGAAATGTTTGAATAGTAGAATAATCATTTTTCTCATATTAATTTCGTCTTAAAAGTTGAATGAAAATAGAGAATTCTTTCATTAGCAATTGCTAAATTAAAAATTTGAGTTTTCTTTAATTTTTCGAGTATTATAGATTTATAAATTGAAATTACTATAGTAGGATGTCCTCTGTTTTATATAACAGTAATCAGAAGTGTTTGGATACTTGAATAATCATTCCTCCAATATTAATTTCATTTTCAAATTTGAGTGAAAATCGAGAATTCTTTTTATTAGCCATTGCTGAATTTAAAATTTGACTTTCTCTTTGATTTTTATTTACTTTAAGGAAATTTGTTAATATTATGCATTTAGAAATTGCTGTACTTTTGTGTCTTTGTTAGGATTGTTTTTTCGAGTAATTAACTAAGTGATTGCTTTCTCATACTCAGTGTCATCACATATTTAATTATTTATTTTTCTTTCATTTGTGCCATTTTTGTACCCTTTAATTATTTCACATTTTGCTTCGATATTTTTAACTATGCATACGTTTCGTCTTCTGTTAAATTCTTGTGATAAAAATATGATTATGTTGATAGAAAATATTCGTATTTATGACATATCGATGTATCCTCTGCTTGTACATAGTGTTAGGGTAATTAGACACGTGTTGTTGATGTTGGTGATTCATTTTGATATATGATGTTCTGATTCATCCGAAAGAGGAAGATTGGAAGGTTTGGTGGTGTTAAGTTTAATGATATATTAATGAAGTATTATGTTTGATGATGTATTAATTCCTGATTTATTATTGTGTTAATAAATCTTGCGCGGTATGTCGGGTAGCTCAAGATGAAGTAGCTGAATTCTTAATGAAGCTTTCAGGGTTTGTGGTTTTATTGGATATTGTATTTGTGAATTGAAGTATGATGGCTCGTGTTTCAAGGCGTTTTAAATATCGTAAAATCAGAAGATTTGTGTCTTTACTTGAAAAAATTATTCCTAAACGTGAGAAATTGTGGAATTTTTCTATTAAGATTAAAAATAAACGATAGAAACAAGTATATTTTTTAATTATAATTATATCCCGATGCTTAAAGATAACGATAGTTATTTATTATCATAGATAATCAAAATTTTTTCATTTTATATGGACTTTTTCTTCTGAAAAATTTATCTTTCGTTTGAAGATGGAAGTTTATATTCTGAGTCACTATTGTTTCTGGGTATTCGTTAAATCACGTGGAGTTTATGTGTTCGATATTTTAACATTTTTTACAGTTTGTAATTTTATCATAATATGATCAGAATTGTTGTTCGATCTTATAGATAAGAATAGATAAGAGTATTGAGAAGAACTAATTTTTCTGTGATAAATTGAGAGTAATTGCTCGAAATTTATTTTGAAATCCACGGAAAAGCGACGTTACGATTTAAGCGTCTTTTTCGTTTTAACGTTGTTCAGGAGGAAGTAATTTATAAGGATTTAGTGCAGCCGAGTAGGTTGAGTGACAGGGTCGTTGTACTCCGAGGGAATGTCAAACTGCTAAAAAGTTTCAAAACATTAGTCGAGTATTTTAGTCAGCCAGCAACGCGTGGGGTACATGAACATCTGTTTCGATTCCTCTTTCATAGATTTCGTGACGTACTCCCGTTTAATTTCTTTCAGTCTTATGTGAGAAAAACAGATTTCCTCGTCCATATGCAATGATCAATGTGTGCTAAATTTATCACAAAACAAGACATGTATGACAGATCGGAGAATAACAACAAAAATAACAATAGAAGAATGTCATAAAGTAAGATACATATGAAAGAACAGAGAATAACGAGAATAATTGACATAGGAAATAAAATGTTGTTATACTGTATTTAATAACACAAATTAATTTATTCAATTTGATATTAAATTTTGCAAGTAAAAAAATATATAAAATATATAGATATATGTGTATGTACTTTTAAAGTAGTAAAATTGGAAATTTTCACGATAAATTAAGATGATATCATTAAAAATAAGTAGAGACGAAGTATCTAAATGACGAATAAATGTTTCTTTTATTTAAAACATTACACTAGTATGTAAATATTTAAACACGTAGAAAATAATCATTTTTTGACGTATGACTGCATTCATACTTGTATAAGATAAAATACGTGTTTATATGCATGTCGAATTATTTTTATTTTTTGTGTATTTTTGGTTAAAATAAATTATTACACGAAAAGTAAAGAGAGGAGAAGATTTATTCTCATCCTAAAAATTGAGTGAAACGTTTCTTTTAACAATTTCATATTAAAAAGTCATTCGTACTTGTATATATATCGAATAACGAAATCGGTTGAAACTGCAAGTGATTTAAAGAAATTATATATAATTTTATAATCAGTATAAAAATGTACATGAAAACATGTATTTGACGATTTTGATGTCGATTAACGTCCTGGTGAAACTAGAAATGCGAACAATAGCACATATCTCTAATTAGTCGAATAAAATAGTCTTCGCAAACTCCCTGTCCAATACTAGACAGCCAATTAGACGAAAGAAACACAGGGATTATAATAGAGCAAGATTAAAAATGTGACTACAGAACTAACCTTCCAACCGATGCAAAAATCGTATCCACACGTTCGGAACGCTACCATTAACAAATTGTTTCTTATGCCGCTATAGAACAAATGGAATCCTTGCAACGTTAGTCATTCCGTTTGTTCCGCTGGATCGTGACTACCTGTCAGCATTCAAGATCATTTACAACCTCGCTCCTACCATTTCAATAACTACATCAAGCAACTCTAATCGTACCACCAAGAGCCCTTTCCAATCCGCCACATCCATCTACTTTCTCGTCTCACCGTCAACCCCAGCCTGACTTCACCCAATTCCAAGCTTGAATCTCGTCACGAGTTCCCTCGATCACCTGTCACCCAAAAATAAGCTACACCCGACATCACACGCACTCAACATTCTCAGACTGGCTTCACCTAAAACCCAGACGACTCGAAGCAAAGCCAAATCCAACAACGAGCGAAGCAGACGACAAGAAGGGATGTCCGAAAAAAAAAGTAGCAAAAAGTTGAGTGACCCGAGGATCTTCCGTCTAATTCCGAGTCTACGCTAGATCTAGCCATAGGTCCTCATTCGCGTCTGTCTCTCAAACAGTCCGTGTCGCTGTCAAAGCTTGAAGATTGATAAATCTCAGGTCTAGCCGTAGAGATCGAGGAAAAGAATTCTTCTATTTCTACCAATTCTGGTTTGCATCATCTCGGTGGATACCGAGGATTACCAATATCATTTGGTAAAAATCGGAAATGGACGATGAACTGTTGTCACTTGACACTGAATCTGTCATGATCAAATGATTTGTGGAGGAAGAAGAAGAAGTAGAATCTTAGAAAAAGGAATAAGGAGAGAAAGATTGATCATATGTATTATTGGAAGAAAAATCTGGAAGACGAGTAACTGACAAGGGACCATTTTTAACTTGTGTATGACGATTTTGATGAAATTTTGTGGTAGAGATAGATCTTAACAAAGTGTTTGAAACGTTGTAAGGAGAGGATAGGAGATGTCGAGTTAAATAATTCTAACTGATTGTATTTGTCTCCGATTTAAACTGTGTTTGAACTAAACTCTGATACCAATGTACATATTTTTTCGAATTAGCCGTCGTTCATATCAAAAGGGTGAAATCAGTCAAACGTAGGGGTTGATAGTATGTTTTTCTGATTATTTCTTGAGGACCGAAAGGTTTAATTGCAAAATATAACTTTTATTTTTAGATAGGGAATTTATTCACGTAGAATGGCTTGTAAAAATTAATAAAAATAATACACATGACTCATCCCTTATACGAGTGTCTTCAAACAACAATATGTAACGCGCTTAGCATACTTTAACATTAACTTCTTGATTCTTTTATTTTGCCTTCTATTATACAGTTAATTTAACCAAAATAGAGTCTCGCAGTTTTGACAATTTTTGACGTCCTATTATTTATGGTAAAATAATTTTTCATTGCTTCTCTGGTAATTGGAAATAATCGTTAAGGTTAGAATGTATAATGTCAGGGTAAATCTAAGTTATATAACTACCATGTAATACTATGTACCTGTATTTCTTACTTACATTATCGAAGTATTGGGTTGTGGAAAAGGAAATCCATTTAAAATTATAAAAATAATGGATTTCTTTTTC